>CM029017.1:178952770-179191224 GCA_016801055.1 Panax notoginseng
TTTTCGATAAGAATTTCTCTTTATTGGCACGTAATTAGATGACCTATGTGACGCCCCCAAAATAGGTCCAATCCATCCAACCCATCTGAGTCGCCAAATACATGGTACAGAAAATAACTACAACTTATTATTACAATTGTCGTGCAAAATACGTCAACACATATCCTGTGAGTTTAAATATAAATATTGTCATCTAGACAGTATTCCATACTCAAATAAATCCTCATTACAATTATTCAACACTATTTTACAGAAATTAGTGAGGACTGCTAATACATCTTTCTAGAACCATCACTCCATACCCCGACTAGATCCTGCTATGTTCTCACCTCCTGAGAAGAAAAATGGAACAAAAAGGAAAAGGGTGAGCTCAACTAGCCAGTAAAGAATATTATGACTAAGATAATATACAACAAATTATCGTTAGTCTTCAACAGGGAAAAATCTGATAAAATATAATCGACAACAAGTTTTAGATCAACAACTGCAGCGGAAACAGCAAACCATTAGAAGAGTCAAGTAGAGAAAGAATTCTACTATCTTCTAAGATTTAAAAGTCCATCATCAATATTTTATCCCTGTAACATCAATTAATAATCATCTTTAACCAAATATTCATCTTTGCACTACAGGCCAAAGATATTCATTTGTATCATCAGTCGGTCATGTTATCATCAACACCTGTTCATCTTTGCACTACAGGCCAAAGATATTCATCAAGTAATTATACATCTTTGCACTACAGGCCAAAGATATTCAGTAATATCATCATTTAGGACTGAGGATGATGAAAAATATCTTAAAGAGAACGAATCCAATGAGACAGAAGGACAAATAGTAGGGATTCGTATAACAGTTTATCCAAGATCAATAATTCTTCATAATAATCAATTGTGAAGCAGAATTCAAAAATAAAGATCAAAACATGGATACAATCAAAGATAGTAACCATAATAGACATCTTGGACAAAAAGGAAAAATTTTATTTTTCGGTGAATAGTGCCGTATTCGTGAATAGTGCCGTATACGTGAATAGTGCCGTATACGTGAATAGTAACCCCGACACAAAAATGTTCCAAATTTGATAAAAACTCATATCAATATTTCAGCATAATGATATTGAAGAAAATAATATCATTAAGAAGAAAATAATATCCCTTACCTCAAAATATCAGTACTTCTGGTCGGAATACCGGTATAAGGCTGAAAGAAACTTGCTCTGATGAATAGAAACTCTCAAAGTATCTAAATACTCACAAAATACACTCAATAATCTAGAGAGAGAAAGAGAGAAAACTTGTTTCTAGGTGTGATTTTCAATTCTAACTTAGCCCTCTATTTATAGGAAATTTTGGTAGGTTTGACCTGCAACCTGATGGCTTTACCTGCTACTATTCCCACCCACCACATTTGAAATATAATTCAGCACATTTCTTCACCAACCACAAGTGGGGCCCACCAATTCTAGAATTTTCAACCAAAATGATAAACTCTAAAAATTTAACAATTTCTGAACCAGTCATCTTGTAAAATTCGTAATAAATCATACGTTCATTTTTAACGGTTCAAAATTTGTGGACATATACTCAACTTATATATGTATAACATATCCAAAAATTACCACGATCCAACGGTCGGATTAAAAATTATAACCCCCGCAAACTATCTCAAAAACCCTGATTTTTAATACCTCCATTCCGACAAAAATATTGACAAAAACCTCAACATTAACTCCTTCATTTTTAACCACAAAAATATATCCCTCATTTATATCCACATAAAATAAATATTTCCTTATCATATGAATCAATAATTAATTATTCACAAATAATATTACAGAATCACATTTATGACAACCAGGCCGTTCCCAGGAAAGAGGGGGCTTTCCAATAAGGATTTCTCCTTACTGGCGCGCAATTAGATGACCAAACCTCTCCTTAGACAGAACTTTCTAGACATTGCCAATAATGTTATCTAATAATATTATTCAAATAATATGAATTATTGATCTGATAAATGAAAATACTGTGCAGCAACAATTATTGAAACAACAATAATATAAAATATCAACGCAGCAATTATTGAATCAATAAAATAAAATATTGAATAATAACTACTGTAACAATTATTGAGTAGTGCCTTCTTACGTAAGAATCAATAATTGGTGCAATACCGTGTGCTACTGTATTTTAACCACCGGGTATTCCAACAGTATTAACGGTAACAACTACGCCGTTATTTATAAACAACTTATACTTGTCGTTTTCTTCATCCAATCGCTTTCCGTTATGGGGCCCACACAAGGCTGCGTCGTCGTACGAATATTCCCCGACAGTAAGAATATTCCACGACCAACCGAATATTCACCGACCAAAAATAAATATTTTATAACCACTTTTTATTTTGCAAAATTTGCACATTTCACCCATAATCAAAGTATTATATCAAATTAACCCCTTATTATTCACAATAATATTTAGAGAAAATTTGATTTTATTCATTAATAAGTTGGGGTCTTACAACCTCCCCTCCTTATGAAAATTTCGTCCTCGAAATTGACGTACGTACCTGATGTTTTAAAAAGGTGAGGATACATCGCTTTCATTTCTGATTCCAACTCCCAGGTCATTTCTTCAATAGCATGGTTTCTCCACAAAACCTTAACTTGTGGTATAACCTTCGTGCGTAGGACATGCTCTTTCCTATCCAAGATCTTAACAGGTACCTCCTCGTACGTTAAATCTTCAGCTATCTCGTCTGGTTCTAACTCAATAATGTGGTTCGGGTCTTTAACATATTTACGAAGCATAGATATGTGAAAAATATTATGAACACGAGACATGCTTGGAGGTAATGCGAGTCTATATGCCACATTTCCTATTCGCTCAAGAATCTCAAATGGACCAACAAATCTTGGATTGAGCTTTCCTCTCTTCCCAAATCTTGTAACTCCTTCCATGGTGCAACACGTAACAATACATGATCCCCAATATTAAATTCCACGTCCTTCCGATGAAGATCCGCATAACTCTTTTGTCGATCCTGTGCCGTTTGTATACGTTGTCGAATCGTTTGGATCTTCTCTGTAGTAATGCGTACCAATTCTGGTCCCAACAATGTTGCTTCACCCACCTCGTCCCAGCATACTGGAGAACGACATTTTCTTCCATACAACGCCTCAAATGGAGCCATACCTATGCTCGCCTGATAACTGTTGTTGTAGGAGAATTCCACCAATGGTAGGAACTTATCCCAACTCCCTTTGAGATCTAAGACACAAAGTCTTAATAGATCTTCAAGAGTTTAAATAGTCCTCTCTGATTGTCCGTCCGTTTGAGGATGGTATGCTGAACTGAATCGTAAATCCGTGCCCATAGCTTTCTGCAAGCTAACCCAAAATCGTGAAGTGAATCTTGGGTCACGATCCGAAACTATGGATACTGGCATGCTATGTAATCTCACAATCTCGTTCACGTACATACTAGCAAGACGTTCAAGGGAATAAGTCTCACGTATCGGCAAAAAATGAGCGGACTTGGTTAATCTATCAACAATAACCCAAATCGCATCTATGCCTTGAGAAACCTTGGGAAGACCCGTAACAAAATCCATAGTAATGTGTTCCCACTTCCATTTCGGAATCTCAAGTGGTTGCAATGGACCCTTTGGTACTTGATGCTCCGCTTTTACACGTTGACAAGTTAAACATCTCGAGATAAACTCCGCGATCTCTCTTTTCATATTGCTCCACCAAAATGTATGTCGAAGATCGTGATACATTTTGGTACTCCCAGGATGGATTGCAAACGGTGTGTTGTGTGCCTCCATCATTATTCTATGCTTCAAGTCAAAATCGTTAGGAACACAAAGTCTGGAGTTGACTCGAAGTATTCCTTCTTCATCGATTCTTGCTTCTGGAATAGCACCTTCTTGCACTTTCTTCTTCATACGCATCAGCTCTATATCTGTAGCTTGAGCAGCTTTAACTTTATCGATTAAAGTCGGTTCTACTCGTATATTTGATATCATCATGTGGGTACTTGGAGCCTTCATCTCTATCTCCATCCTTTGCAAGTCATACAAAATGAGCCTTTGTGTTAAAAACATTGCACTCGTACCCGCATATGATCTTCTACTCAATGCGTCAGCTACTACGTTTGCTTTTCCAGGATGGTATTGGATGGTATGATCGTAATCTTTCAACAGCTCGAGCCAACGTCGCTTGCCGCATGTTGAGTTCCTTTTGGGTGAAGAAATATTTGAGGCTTTTATGATCTGTATAGATCTCCACTTTCTCCCCATAAAGGTAGTGTCTCCAGATCTTTAACGCAAAAACGACTGCTGCCAACTCCAAATCATGAGTAGGATAATTCCTCTCATATTCTTTGAGTTGTCGTGAGGCATAGGCTATGACTTTCCCATGTTGCATGAGAACACATCCTAACCCTTTCCTGAAGCATCGCTGTAGATAACAAATCCATCCGAACCAGATGGTATTGTCAAAACAGGTGCCGAAATGAGTCTCCTCTTGAGTTCTTGGAAACTCTTCTCGCATTCCTCACTCCATACGAATTTTGTATCTTTCCGAGTCAGCTGAGTTAACGGAGTAGCGATTCGAGAAAATCCTTCCACAAATCTCCGATAATAACCAGCTAAGCCCAGAAAGCTACGTACTTCGGTTACCGACTTCGGTTGCTCCCAACTTTGTATGGCTTCAATCTTCGCCGGGTCGACAGATACTCCATGTTTTGACACCACGCGCCCAAGGAATGCTACTTCCTCAAGCCAGAACTCGCATTTCTTCAGTTTGGCATATAGCTTGTTTTTACGAAGCCTTTGCAGTACCAGCTTCAAATGGCGCTCATGATCTTCACGGCTTTTGGAATAGATGAGGATGTCATCAATAAAGACAACAACGAACTGATCCAAATATTCTTTGAATACACGGTTCATCATATCCATGAAGGCAGCAGGAGCATTAGTCAATCCAAAAGACATTACTAAGAATTCATAATGCCCGTACCGAGTTCTGAAGGCAGTCTTTGGAATATCCTCAGTTTTAATCTTCAGCTGATGATATCCAGAACGAAGATCGATCTTTGAAAAGAATTGTGCTCCTTGCAACTGGTCAAACAGGTCATCAATGCGAGGTAGCGGATACCTATTCTTGATGGTGACATGGTTCAATTCTCGATAGTCAATACAAAGTCGCATACTCCCCGTCTTTCTTCTTTACGAATAAAACAGGAGCACCCCAAGGAGACGTACTAGGACGAATAAAACCGATGTCCAATAACTCCTGTAGTTGGACTTTTAACTCCTGAAGTTCAATAGGAGCCATTCGATATGGGGTTTTAGAAATGGGCTTTGTACCGGGTTCAAGGTCAATAAAGAATTCAATTTCTCGTTCCGGGGGTAGACCGAGAAGTTCTTCAGGAAATACATCAGAAAATTCTCTAACAATAGAAATATTATTCAAATCTGACTTGTCTTTGTTCAAATCCATAACATGGGCTAAGAAAGCTTGACATCCGTTTTTCAATAAACGAATAGCTTTATGGCTTGATATGACAGTGACTGATTTTAGTGGTTTAGTAGTTTGAATTCGTATGACAGGTTGGTTAGGAATATGAAAACTAACAACCTTACGAAAACAATCAATTTTAGCATGATGAGTGGTTAACCAATCAATTCCTAAAATCACATCAAAAGCAAGTATCTTTAAAGAGATAAGATCAACAGGTAATGTGATAGTTCCAACTTGGATCATGCAAGATTTATAAACTGTAGATGTAACGAAGGTTTCACCTAACGGAGTTTCAACAGATAAGTTAAAGTCCAATTTCTCCGGAGTCAAGTTTAAACGTTGAGCACAAGCAGGAGAGATAAAAGAATGGGTAGAACCGGTATCTAGTAAAGTATAAACTTCGCAAGAATTCAAGATTAGCTTACCCGTGATCACCTCGTTCGGGTTTCTCGCGTTTTGGCCAGTCACGACAAACGCTCTTCCAGGAACCGCTGATTTCGACTTATCCGGATAACTTTTGGAGTCACCATCCCCGCTGAACTTGGTTTTGCTACAGAACACTCTCGAGCTATATGACCTTCCTTTCCACAGTTATAACATACCTTGGATTGTTGTGGACAGTTTGGGCTGATATGTCCCTCTTTCCCACATTTGTAACATACGACCGGTGGTCGTTCTCCTCCCCTAGAAACAGTTGATGTTTGTGCTGACGTCTTCACGTTATCATTGTTGTACCTTCTCTTCTTGAAATCTCCTCCCGACTCGCTCCTTCTATTATCACGACCACGATTACCACCAGAGTGGTTACCGCTTTTGTCCGAATGTTTTCCTCCCTGCTGGTTTTCATTGCTTCGATGACTGCCGCCACCGGTATGACCCTGGTTGTGGTCCCTCGGTTGCACATACTCATTATCTCGCTCTAATAATTGAGCCCTGTTTACAACATCTGAATATAAAGAAAATTTATGAGAGATAAGATATTGCCGAATCTCGGGTTTTAGACCTCTCAGAAACATCCTTGTCATTCGTTCCTCATTTTCGACCAAATGAGGTGCAAACCTGGATAACTCTGCAAACTTCGCCTCGTACTGGGACACCGTCATGTTGTTTTGTTCCAGTCTAATAAACTCAACCTCCTTCATATGACGAATACTTTCCGGAAAGTACTTGTCATTGAACAGTTTTTGAAATGTTTCCCAGGACATGTTGAGTGCGTCAGGCTGGGTACGCTTCACAGACTCCCACCAGTAGTCTGCCTCACCGCGGAACATAAATGTGGCGAATGGAACCTTCTGTTCCTCCGTGCATCCCAAGACATCAAATATCTTGGTAATTTGCTTGACCCACGTTTCCGCCATGATTGGATCCGGCTTTCCCTTAAATTCTGGTGGTCCCAATTCTTTGAACTGCTTAGCTGTGACAAACCGCGCGTTGTTATCATTTCCACCCGTATTCTGCACACGAGTCTCCCTCGTCTGATTTTGCATGAACTGCAAAAAGCTCCTAAACATTCCATCATTCATCGTTTGCTCGGTAACGTTATTTACAGGAGGAATATTGCCTTCCTGTTGCACGTTCCCCTGGGTAGTGATCAAAGGTGTCTCCACGGTCTGATTTACTCCATTATTAACGTTCTCAGCTGCCATTCTTAAATACTGCCATAAAACAAGGGTTAATAGTCATGTCATATATTATCCCTATACTCTGACCGACCAAATAAATACCAAATAAACTTAGTCAGGTCATATTAGCGAAGGAATTCCCCGTCTCCCCTCCTAGTTCTTGTCTCACATCTCAGCCAGGGATCATATCCCTAAGCTCTGATACCAACTGTGACGCCCCCAAAATAGGTCCAATCCATCCAACCCATTCTGAGTCGCCAAATACATGGTACAGAAAATAACTACAACTTTATTATTACAATTGTCGTGCAAAATACGACAACACATATACTGTGAGTTTAAATATAAATATTGTCATCTAGACAGTATTCACACTCAAATAAATCCTCATTACAATTATTCAAACACTATTTTACAGAAATAGTGAGGACTGCTAATACATCTTTCTAGAACCATCACTCCATACCCCGACTAGATCCTGCTATGTTCTCACCTCCTGAGAAGAAAAATGGAACAAAAAGGAAAAGGGTGAGCTCAACTAGCCCAGTAAAGAATATTATGACTAAGATAATATACAAACAAATTATCGTTAGTCTTCAACAGGGAAAAATCTGATAAAATATAATCGACAACAAGTTTTAGATCAACAACTGCAGCGGAAACAGCAAACCATTAGAAGAGTCAAGTAGAGAAAGAATTCTACTATCTTCTAAGATTTAAAAGTCCATCATCAATATTTTATCCCTGTAACATCAATTAATAATCATCTTTAACTAAATATTCATCTTTGCACTACAGGCCAAAGATATTCATTTGTATCATCAGTCGGTCATGTTCATCTCAACACCTGTTCATCTTTGCACTACAGGCCAAAGATATTCATCAAGTAATTATACATCTTTGCACTACAGGCCAAAGATATTCAGTAATATCATCATTTAGGACTGAGGATGATGAAAAATATCTTAAAGAGAACGAATCCAATGAGACAGAAGGACAAATAGTAGGGATTCGTATAACAGTTTATCCAAGATCAATAATACTTCATAATAATCAATTGTGAAGCAGAATTCAAAAATAAAGATCAAAACATGGATACAATCAAAGATAGTAACCATAATAGACATCTTGGACAAAAAGGAAAAATTTTATTTTTCGGTGAATAGTGCCGTATTCGTGAATAGTGCCGTATACGTGAATAGTGCCGTATACGTGAATAGTAACCCCCGACACAAAAAGTTCCAAATTTGATAAAAACTCATATCAATATTTCAGCATAATGATATTGAAGAAAATAATATCATTAAGAAGAAAATAATATCCCTTACCTCAAAATATCAGTACTTCTGGTCGGAATACCGGTATAAGGCTGAAAGAAACTTGCTCTGATGAATAGAAACTCTCAAAGTATCTAAATACTCACAAAATACACTCAATAATCTAGAGAGAGAAAGAGAGAAAACTTGTTTCTAGTGTGATTTTCAATTCTAACTTAGCCCTCTATTTATAGGAAAATTTTGGTAGGTTTGACCTGCAACCTGATGGCTTTACCTGCTACTATTCCCACCCACCACATTTGAAATATAATTCAGCACATTTCTTCACCAACCACAAGTGGGGCCCACCAATTCTAGAATTTTCAACCAAAATGATAAACTCTAAAAATTTAACAATTTCTGAACCAGTCATCTTGTAAAATTCGTAATAAATCATACGTTCATTTTTAACGGTTCAAAATTTGTGGACATATACTCAACTTATATATGTATAACATATCCAAAAATTACCACGATCCAACGGTCGGATTAAAAATTATAACCCCCGCAAAACTATCTCAAAAACCCTGATTTTTAATACCTCCATTCCGACAAAAATACTGACAAAAACCTCAACATTAACTCCTTCATTTTTAACCACAAAAATATATCCCTCATTTATATCCACATAAAATAAATATTTCCTTATCATATGAATTAATAATTAATTATTCACAAATAATATTACAGAATCACATTTATGACAACCAGGCCGTTCCCAGGAAAGAGGGGGCTTTCCAATAAGGATTTCTCCTTACTGGCGCGCAATTAGATGACCAAACCTCTCCTTAGACAGAACTTTCTAGACATTGCCAATAATGTTATCTAATAATATTATTCAAATAATATGAATTATTGATCTGATAAATGAAAATACTGTGCAGCAACAATTATTGAAACAACAATAATATAAAATATCAACGCAGCAATTATTGAATCAATAAAATAAAATATTGAATAATAACTACTGTAACAATTATTGAGTAGTGCCTTCTTACGTAAGAATCAATAATTGGTGCAATACCGTGTGCTACTGTATTTTAACCACCGGGTATTCCAACAGTATTAACGGTAACAACTACGCCGTTATTTATAAACAACTTATACTTGTCGTTTTCTTCATCCAATCGCTTTCCGTTATGGGGCCCACACAAGGCTGCGTCGTCGTACGAATATTCCCCGACAGCAAGAATATTCCACGACCAACCGAATATTCACCGACCAAAAATAAATATTTTATAACCACTTGCTTATTTTGCAAAATTTGCACATTTCACCCATAATCAAAGTATTATATCAAATTAACCCCTTATTATTCACAATAATATTTAGAGAAAATTTGATTTTATTCATTAATAAGTTGGGGTCTTACAACCTAACCTCTTTCCTCGATATAACTTTCTAGACATTGTCAATAATACAAATAATAATATGAATAACTTTGTCGTCTCATTTATTGATTTAATAATATAAAATATTGTGCAGATGATACTATGATAATAATTGAATCAATAATATGAGATACTATGCAGCAACTACTGGGGCAATTATTAAATGAACTGAGTGACTTCTCACGTAAGAATCAATAATAAGAGATAATGTACAATACCGTGTGCTACTGTGCAACCACGCGTATTACTATACTTTTATCACCGGGTATTTCAACAGTTAACAGTAAAAGTTTTGTCGTTATTTTTATAAAAAGGTTATTTCTGTCACTTTTTATATCCGACAGTTATTCCGTTGTAGGGTCCACTAATGATTGTGTCGTCGTACGGATATTCCCTGATAAAATGAATATTCCCCGACTAAACGAATATTTTTATGCCAACTTGCTTACTTTGCAAAATTTGTAAATATTTTCCACAACTATAAAATTATATCGAATCCACACCTTATTATTCAAAATAACATTTAGAGAAAATTAAATCTTTATTCATAAAAGTTGGGGTCTTACAACCTCCCATTCTTATGAAATTTTATCCTCAAAATTGATGTACGTACCTGGTATGTCGAAAAGGTGAGGATACCTTATTTTCATGTCAGATTCTAACTCTCAGGTCATTTCCTCAATATCGTGGTTTCTCCATAAAACTTTGACTTGAGGTATAACCTTTGAGCGTAGAATATGTTCATTCTTATCCAAGATTTTAACAGCTACCTCTTCATACGTTAAATCTTCTGCTATCTCGTCTGGTTCTAATTCAATAATGCGGTTCGAGTCTTCCACATATTTATGTAACATAGATATGTGAAAAATATTATAAACACGAGACATACTTGGTGGTAAGGCGAGTCTATAGGCCACAGTTCCTACTCGATCGAGGATTTTAAATGGACCAATGAATCGAGGAATGAGCTTTTCTCTATTTCCAAATCTCATAACTCCTTTTCATGGAGCAACACGTAATAATACATGATCTCCAACATTGAATTCCACGTCTCTTCGATGAAGATCAGCATAACTCTTTTGTCGATCTTGTGAGGTTTATATACGTTGTCGGATTATTTAAATCTTTTCAATAGTCATACATACCAATTCTTGGCCCAACAAAGTTGTTTTATCCACCTTGTCCCAGCATATTGGAGAACGACACTTTCGTCCATACAACGCCTCGAATGCAGCCATGCCTATAATTGCTCGATAACTGTTGTTGTAGGAGAATTCAACTAATGGCAAAAACTTGTCCAACCTTCCTTTGAAGTCTAGGATACAGAGTCTTAATAGATCTTCAAGAGTTTGAATAGTCCTCTCCGACTGCCCGTCCGTCTGAGGATTATATGTAGAACAAAATCGTAAATCTGTGCCCATAACTTTCTACAAACTAACCCAAAATCGTGAAGTAAATCTTGGGTCACGATCAAAAATCGTGAAGTAAATCGTCTGAGGTTTAGTTGCTTGAATTCGCATAATAGGTTGATTAGGAATATGAAAGCTAACAACCTTACGAAAACAATCAATTTTAGCATGATGAGTAGTTAACCAATCAATCCCTAAAATCACATCAAATGCAAATATTTTTGAAGAGATGAGATCAACAGGTAATGTGAAAGTGTCGATTTGAATCAAACAAGATTTATAAACAGTGGATGTGATGAAGGTTTCTCCCAATGGAGTTTTAACAGATAAGTCAAAGTCTAATTTCTCTGGAGTCAAATTTAAACGTTGAGCGCAAGTAGGTGAAATAAAAGAATAGGTAGAACTGATATCAAATATGGTATAGACTTCGCTAGCGTTTATGATTAGCTTACCCGTGATAACTTCGTTCGGGTCCTCGCTTTTTGGGAATTCACGACAAACGCTCTCCCTTGAACCACCGACTTTGACTTGTCTGGAATAACCTTTGGTGTCATCGTTACTGCTGGAATTGACTTTCGCTATAGGGCATATTCCAACCTCAACTGCTTCGTCGTACACCTGATCCATGATTTGAATTATTAATCTTCGATCCATATCGAATTGGGGTTGACCGCAATGTACAGGATAATTTAAAACTCGATGTTGGGTTCTCCCGATTGCTATCCAAAAAGTGAATTACATATCATCTATTTTAGCCTTCTTGGATCGGACTTCTCTTTCTACAATATCAACGCGTCGTGCGGCTTGTACCCATGCATCCTCCATTCTCACTCATTCAGCTGTTTCTTCTTTCAGATGATCATTGACATTTGCATTCTCAGATTTCAGCTCTATTATCATATACTCTGTCAAAGAGAGCTTATGTTCAAGCATCTCATATCGGGTAGAAAAATCTTGAATTGTTGCATCCCTTTATTCCATGGCCGCCTGCCGTTCTTCACCATGCTCTTCTAACTCATGAATACGATCTTGCAGTTCTATATTTCGATCATAAAATTCTCCTTATAAATACTCCTCAGGTTCCTCTTCTTCCTCACTCTCAGCTACTACCTCTGCGACTAGCTCAGGTGCAACTATTAATTCGTCACTCATCACATGGATATCTCTAATTTCTTCTTCGCCTGACATCTTACAATCAAGTTTAATAACTTAATTAGTACTCCTCAATAAAAATCTTTGTTATAACAAGATATTATACTCCAATATTTATTCTTTTAAATGAATCTCCTCGATTCATCACTTAAAACTCTGTATGAGTTCATCTCTTGATTTTCAGATGTCATTCTTAAATACTGCCACAAAATAAGAGTTAATTAATGAAATTGACATGCCCCATATTATCCCTATATTCTGACCGACCAATTAAATAACAAATAAGCTTAGGTAAGACACACTAGCGAAGGATTTACTTGTCTCTCCCCTGCTAGTTTTAGCCTCAGATATCCGCCAGGGATCATATCCCTAAGCTTTGATACCAACTGTGACGCCCCAAAAATAGGCATACACAACTCATTCTGAGGTGTCAAATACATGGTACATAATTTAAATACAAACTTAATTTATACAACTGTCGTACAAAATACGACAATACAATAGCTGAGTTTCAATACACATATTGTCTCGTAGACAATATTCAAACTCAAATAAAGTCCTCATTTCAATTATTTTTACACTATTTTATAAAATAGTGAGGACTACTATAGCAATCATCTTGGACTGTCACTCCATTCCCTGACTAGTCCCAACTATATTCTTATTTTCTAAAGAGAACAATAAAAGAAAAAGGTGAGCTCAACTAGCTTAGTAAAGGATATGATGACTAAGATAATGTAGAATAAGTTATCCTTAGTCTTCAACAGTATAAAAACTGATAGAATACAATAGAAAATAAGTTTAACTGCAGCGAAACAAGTAATCCATTAGAAGAGTCAAGTAGAGCATAATGTTTACTATCTTCTATGATTTAAAACACTAGTAAAAAGTAGTAAATAGACAACGCTAAAACCACAACGTTTTTATAAAAAAACGTTGTGGTATTTTTTTTCACAATATTTTTTAACAAAACGTTATAGATATATATGAAAAAACGTTATCTATTTAAAAGGGCATTTTTTGGTTTTAACTAGATAACGTTTTTTTTAAAAAAATATTTTTTTAAAAAAACGTTATCTATATAAAAAACACGAAGTAAAAAATCGCGCTAATGTTAAAACTTAAAATTAAAAGACATCAGTTTCGTTCCCTCTCCTTATTTTTATCTCCCCAACCCCTTTCTCTCTCCTCCTTTCGCGCTCCCTCTCCGGTCCGTTTACTTCCTCTAAACCTTAGCCACTCTCGCGTTTCTCTTTGCCTAGGGTTTTTGCTCTGCTTTTGGCTTTTTTTCATTCTTTTTTCTTAATTACTCTACTAGATTTACTCAGTTTTTCGATTTCAAGTGTTAGTTTTGTTATTGCAATGGAGTTCGGAGCTGCTCAGAAGAGAGGGAGGCCAGAAGCTACTTTGAACGGCAATGGCGGCTTCAAGAAGTCAAAACAAGGTTTTTCTACTCAAAACTTTGGTTTACTTTGTTGAATATATGGCTTTTGTACTACATTTTGTCTCTACTTTACGCTGTGTATTTTCTTTTTATGATTTGTGAAGTATCTTCTGTGGTTACTTTTATATGGGTTTGTGAAGTTAATTGTTCAATTTCCTTGGTTGACTGCTTCGTTTTTAGTTGGATTTGTTTTGGGTTTTTTATTTTCCCCATATAAAAAATTGTTGTTTTACTAATAGTAATTTGATTTTTTTGATGGGTATAAGTTCCTTTTTTAGCATATATTTCTGTTTGTTTGATGCAGGTAATATCAAGGATTAATTGTTTTATTTTGATTGGGGTCATGTGACTTCCAAAAAAATAAATGAATTGGGTACATCTGTTTTTATAGGTCTCTGATAAGCTAAAGCTTCTCATAAGAAGATTATGTTCATTGAGAACTGTTGGTTGCAAGTATAAGTAGTATGATGTGGACTAATGAATTGAACATCTAAGGTTGTGATACAGGTAATACTCTTCTTTAATCACATGATAACAAGGACTATTGAACATAAAAATGGTTAATTCGTGAAAGTGCTGATGAATTACTTGTGTTGGGCTATATGTAACTCAAGCAGTTATGTTTAATGTAAACTCAGGCAAAAGAAAAAGACAAATCATTACTGGTCGTGGTAAGCCTATCGTTTTGAATATTATTTGTATGTTTTGTTTAATCTTCAAAAAGTCTGTATTTTCTATATGAATAAATATATATCAAGTAATAAGTGACTGTGTGGGGGGAAAAATTAGCTAGGTATTAAGCAACGAATTGAGTATTGCAAATTGTTTTTGAATAACTCGGTTTATCTTGTTTGTTAAATTGCCTCAGAGAAGTTCCTGATTTGTAGCCTCTGCTTTTGCATTAATGGAACAAGACATTGCTAGTAATTCTGCTTCAGAAGATGTTTCAGGGTATGAACTTGGCTGTAAATTCACAACTGCACCTAGACATTGCTAGAATTTTGAGTTTATTTCCAGGCATTTTCTGTGATTGCTGCTTCACAACTGCACCTAGACCTATCATGTGTTTTAGAGCATGTTATTGCAGAGCTAACTGCATTCTTAAGGAAGGTATGAGTAGCTAACATTCTTTTAATATTTAAATCTCTCAAGAAATTGTTGTTCTATAACTAGATTATTTTTCGATAAAAATAGTTTTGATCTGGTTTGCTTTACTCGGAGACTAGTGTGACGCCCCCAAAATAGGTATACATCACCCATTCTGAGTAGCCAAATACATGGTACAGAAACAAATACAACTTTATTAAAACACTTGTCGCGCAAAATACGACAACACAATACTGTGAGTTTAAATACAAATATTGTCTTCTAGACAATATCCACACTCAAATAAGTCCTCATTACAATTATTGAAATACTATTTAATAAAATAGTGAGGACTGCTAACACCACTGACTAGAAACATCACTCCACACCCCGACTAGTTCCCGCTATATTCTCGCCTCCTGAGAAAAATGGAACAAAAAGGAAAAGGGTGCTAGCCCAGTAAAGAATATTATGACTAAGATAATATACAACAACTTATCATTAGTCTTCAACGGGGAAAATTCTGATAAAATATAATAGACAACAAGTTTTAGATCAACAACTGCAGCGGAAATAGCAAACCATTAGAAGAGTCAAGTAGAGAATGAGTTCTACTATCTTCTAAGATTTAAAAGTCCATCATCAATATTTTATCCCTGTAACAACAATCAATAACCATTTTTAATCAAATATTCATCTTTGAACTACAGGCCAAAGATATTCATTTGTATCACCAGTCGGTCGGTCATGTTCATCTCAACACCTGTTCATCTTTGCACTACGGGCCAAAGATATTTATCAGTTAATCATTCATCTTTGCACTACAGGCTAAAGATATTCATCAAGTATCACCATTAAGGACTGAGGACGATGAAAAATATTTTAGAGAACGAATCCAGTGAGACAGAAGGACAAATATTAGGGATTCGTATTACAGTTTATACAAGATCAATAATACTTCATAATAACCAATTGTGAAGCAGAATTCAAAAATAAAGATCAAAACATGGATACAATCAAATATAGTAACCATAATAGACATCTTGGACAAAAAAGAAAAATTTTATTTTTTGGTGAATAGTGCCGTATTCGTGAATAGTGCCGTATACGTGAATAGTGTCGTATACGTGAATAGTAATCCCGACACAAAAAGTTTTAAATTTGATAAAAAGTTTAAACCAATATTTCGGCATAATGATATTGAAGAAAATAATATCATTTAAGAAGAAAATAACATCCCTTACCTCAAGATAACAGTACTTCTATTCGGAATATCGGTATAAGGCTGAAGGAAACTTGCACTGATAAATAAAAACTCACAAAGTATCTAAATACTCACAAAATACGCTCGATAATATAGAGAGAAAAAAAGAGAAAACTTATGAATTCTGGTGTGATTTTCAATTCTAACTTAGCCCTCTATTTATAGGAAAATATTAGCACGTCGAAGCAGACTTGACCTGCAACCTAATGACTTTACCTTCTACTATTCTCACCCACCACATTTGAGTATAAATTCCAGCACATTTCTCACCAACCAAAAGTGGGGCACACTCAATTCTAGAATTTTCTACCAAAAATCATTTATAACATAATTTCTAAATCAGTCACCTCTTAAAATTCATAACAAATCATACCTCCATTCCGACAAAAATAGTGATTTAATTTCTTCATACCTCCATTCCGACAAATTCATATTATAACTCACGCAATATATCTCAAGAACAGTGATTTAATTTTTAATACCTCCATTCCGATAAAAACACCTCAACATTAATTTCTTCACATAAAATAAATATATCCATCAATTATATCCACATAATATAAATATTTCCTTGTCATATAAATCAAATAATATTACAGAATCACAATTATGACAACCAGGTCGTTCCCAAGAAAGAGGGGGCTTTCCAATAAGGATTTCTCCTTGCTGGCGCGCAATTAGATGACCAAACCTCTCCTTAGATAGAACTTTCTAGACATTGCCAATAATGATATCTAATAATATTATTCAAATAATATGAATTATTGATCTGATAATGGAAAATACTGTGCAGCAACAATTATTGAAACAATAATAATATAAAATATCAACGCAGCAATTATTGAATCAATAAAATAAAATATTGAACAGTAACTACTGTAACAATTATTGAGTAGTGCCTTCTTACGTAAGAATCAATAATTGGTGCAATACCGTATTCTACTGTATTTTAACCACTGGGTATTCCAACAGTATTAACGGTAACAACTACGCCGTTATTTATAAACAACTTATACTTGTCGTTTTCTTCATCCAATCGCTTTCCATTATGGGGCCCACACAAGGTTGGCCGTCGTACGAAATATTCCCCGACAACAAAAATATTCCAAGACCAAACGAATATTCATTGACAAAAATGAATATTTTATAACCACTTGCTTATTTGAAATATTTGCGCATTTTACCCATAACTAACCATATTAATCAAATCAACCCTTACAATTTCAAAATAATAAATAGAGGAAATTTAATTTCATTTAATAATAAGTTGGTGTTTCGAAAATGTGAGGATACCTCGTTTTTATTTCTGATTCTAACTCCCAGGTCTTTTCTTCAATAGCATGGTTTCTCCACAAAACCTTAACTTGTGGTATAACCTTGGTGCATAGGACATGCTCTTTCTTATCCAAGATCTTAACAGGTACCTCCTCGTACGTTAAATCTTCAACTATCTCGCATGGTTCTAACTCAATTATGTGGTTCGGGTCTTTCACATATTTACGAAGCACAGATACGTGAAAAATATTATGAACATAAGACATGCTTAGAGGTAATGCAAGTCGATATGCCACATTTCCTATTCGGTCAAGAATTTCAAATGGATCAACAAATCGTGGATTGAGCTTTCCTCTCTTCCCAAATCTTGTAACTCCTTTCCATAGTGCAACACGTAACAATACATGATCCCCAATACTAAATTCTACATCCTTTCGATGAAGATCCGCATAACTCTTTTGTCGATCTTGTGACGTTTGTGTATGTTGTCGAATCGTTTGGATCTTCTCTGTAGTTATGCGTACCAATTCTGGTCCCAACAACGTTGCTTCACCCACCTCGTCCCAGCATACTGGAGAACGACACTTTCATCCATACAAGGCTTCAAATGGAGCCATACCTATACTTGCCTGATAACTGTTGTTATAGGAGAATTCCACTAGTGGCAAGTACTTATCACAACTTCCTTTAAAATCTAGAACATAGAGTCTTAATAGATCTTCAAAGGTTTGAATAGTCCTCTATGATTGCCCGTCCGTTTGAGGATGGTATGCTGAACTGAATCGTAAATCCGTGCCCATAGCTTTCTGCAAGCTAACTCAAAATCGTGAAGTGAATCTTGGGTCATGATCTGAAACTATGGATACTGGCATGCCATGCAATCTCACAATCTCATTCATGTACATACTAACAAGATGTTTAAGGGAATAAGTCTCACGTATAGGTAAGAAATGAGCAGACTTGGTTAATCTATCAACAATGACCCAAATCGCATCTATGCCTTGAGAAACCTTGGGAAGACCCGTAACAAAATCCATAGTAATGTGTTCCCACTTCCATTTCAGAATCTCAAGTGGTTGCAATGGACCCTTTGGTACTTGATGCTCCGCTTTTACACGTTGACAAGTTAAACACCTCGAGATAAACTCCGCGATCTCTCTTTTCATATTGCTCTACCAAAATGTATGTCGAAGATCGTGATACATTTTGGTACTCCCAGGATGGATTGCAAACGGTGTGTTGTGTGCTCCATCATAATTCTATGCTTCAAGTCAGAATCGTTAGGAACACAAAGTCTGGAGTTGACTCGAAGTATTCCTTCTTCTTCGATTCTTGCTTCTGGAATAGCACCTTCTTGTAATTTCTTCTTCATACGCATTAGCTCCATGTCCGTAGCTTGAGCAGCTTTAACTTTATCGATTAAAGTCTGTTCTACTCGTATATTTGATATCATCATGTGGGTACTTGGAGCCTTCATCTCTATCTCCATACATTGCAAATTATATAAAATAGGCCTTTGTGTTAACAACATTGCACGCGTACCCGCATATGATCTTCTACTCAATGTGTCAGCTACTACGTTCGTTTTTCCAGGATGATATTGGATGGTATAATCGTAATCTTTCAACAGCTCAAGCCAACGTCGTTGCCGCATGTTGAGTTCCTTTTGGGTGAAGAAATATTTGAGGCTTTTATGATCCTTATAAATCTCCACATTCTCCCCATACAAGTACTGTCTCCAAATCTTCAACGCGAAAACGACTGCTGCCAGCTCCAAATCATGAGTAGGATAATTCCTCTCATATTCTTTGAGTTGTCACAAGACATAGGCTATGACTTTTCCATGTTGCATGAGAACACATCCTAACCCTTTGCCTGAAGCATCGCTGTAAATAACAAATTCATCTGAACCAGATGGTATTGTCAGAACAGGTGCCGAAATGAGTCTCCTCTTGAGTTCTTGAAAACTCTTCTCACAATCCTCACTCCAACCGAATTTTATACCCTTCCGAGTCAGCTGAGTTAACGGAGTAGCGATTCTAGAAAATCCTTCCACGAATCTCCGATAATAACCAGCTAAGCCCAAAAAGCTACGTACTTCGATCACCGACTTCGGTTGCTCCCAACTTTGTATGGCTTCAATCTTCGCCGGGTCGACAGATACTCCATGTTTTGACACCACGTGCCCAAGGAATACTACTTCCTCAAGCCAGAACTCGCATTTCTTCAGTTTGGCATATAGCTTGTTTTCACGAAGCCTTTGCAGTACCAGCTTCAAATGGTGCTCATGATCTTTACGGCTTTTAGAATAGATGAGGATGTCATCAATAAAGACAACAACGAACTGATCTAAATATTCTTTGAATACACGGTTCATCATATCCATGAAGGCAGCAGGAGCATTAGTCAATCCAAAAGACATGACTAAGAATTCATAATTCCCGTGCCGAGTTCTGAAGGCAGTCTTTAGAATATCCTCAGTTTTAATCTTCAACTGATGATATCCAGAATGAAGATCGATCTTTGAAAAGAATTGTGCTCCTTGCAACTGGTCGATTAGGTCATCAATACGAGGTAGCGGATATCTATTCTTGATGGTGATATGGTTCAATTCTCAATAGTCAATACAAAGTCACATACTCCCGTCTTTCTTCTTTACGAATAAAACTGGAGCACCCCAAGGAGGCGTACTAGGGTGAATGAAACCGATGTCTAACAATTCCTGTAATTGTACTTTTAACTCCTGAAGTTCAATAGAAGTCATTCGATATGGGGTTTTAGAAATGGGCTTTGTACCGGGTTCAAGGTCAATAAAGAATTTAACTTCACGTTCTGGGGGTAGACCAGAAAATTCTTCAGGAAATACGTCAGGAAATTCACTAACAACAGAAATATTATTCAAATCTGACGTGTTTTTGTTCAAGTCCATAACATGGGCTATGAAAGCTTGACATCCGTTTTTTAATAAACGAATGGCTTTATGGATTGATATGATAGTGATTTATTTTAGTTGTTTCGTTGCTTGAATTCGTATAACAGGTTGGTTAGGAATATGAAAACTAACAACCTTACATAAACAATAAATTTTGGCATGATAAGTAGTTAACCAATCAATTCCTAAAATCACATCAAAAGCAAGTATCTTTAAAGAGATAAGGTCAACAGGTAATGTGATTGTGCCAACTAGGATTAAGCAAGATTTATAAACTGTAGATGTAATGAAAGTTTCTCCTAACGGAGTCTCCACAGATAGGTCAAAGTCTAATTTCTCTGGAGTCAAGTTTAAACGTTGAGCACAAGCAGGAGAGATAAAAGAATGGATAGAACCGGTATCTAGTAAAGTATAAACTTCGCAAGAATTCAAGATTAGCTTACCCGTGATCACCTCGTTCGGGTTTCTCGCGTTTTGGCCAGTCACGATAAACGCTCTTCCAGGAACCGCTGATTTCGACTTATCCGGGATAGCTTTTGGAGTCACCATCCCCGCTGAACTTGGTTTTGCTATAGAACACTCTCGAGCTATATGACCCTCCTTTTCATAGTTATAACATACCTTGGATTGTTGTGGGCAGTTTGGGTTGATATGTCCCTCTTTTCCACATTTATAACAAACGACCGGTGCTCGTTCTCCTCCCCTAGAAACAGTTGATGTTTGTGCTAACATCTTCACGTTATCATTGTTGTACCTTCTCTTCTTGAAATCTCTTCCTGACTCGCTCCTTCTATTATCGCGGCCACGATTTCCACCAGAGTGGTTACTATTTTTGTCCGAATATTTTCCTCCCTGCTGGTTTTCATTGGTCCGATGACCGCTGCCACCGGTATTATCTTGGTTGTGTTCCCTCGGTTGAATATACTCATTATCTCGCTCTAATAATTGAGCCCTATTTACAACATCTGAATATAAAAAAAATTTATGAGAGATAAGATATTGCCGAATCTCGGGTTTTAAACCTCTCAGAAACAGTCATTCGTTCCTCATTCTCGACCAAATGAGGTGCAAACCTGGATAACTCTGTAAACTTCGCCTCATACTGGGACACCGTCATGTTATTTTGTTTCAGTCTAATAAACTCTACCTCCTTCATATGACAAATACTTTCAGGAAAGTACTTGTCATTAAACAGTTTTTGAAATGTTTCCCAAGACATGTTGAGTGCGTCAGGCTGGGTACGCTTCACAGACTCCCACCAGTAGTGTGCCTCACCGCGGAACATAAAGGTGGCGAATGAAACCTTCTGTTCCTCCGTGCATCCTAATACATCGAATATCTTGGTAATTTGCTTGACCCACGTTTCCGCCTTGATCGGATCTGGCTTTCCCTGAAAGTCTGGTGGTCCCAACTCTTTGAACTGCTTGACCGTGATAAACCGCGCGTTGTTATCATTTCCACCTGTATTCTGCACACGAGTCTCCCTCGTCTGATTTTGCATGAACTGCAAAAAGCTCCTAAACATTCCATCATTCATCGTTTGCTCGGTAAAGTTGTTTACAGGAGGAATATTGTCTTCGTGTTGCACGTTCTCCTGGTTTATGACTAAAGTTTGTTCCACAGTTTCATATACTCCATTGTTAACGTTCTCGGCTGCCATTCTCAAATACTGCCATAAAACAAGGGTTAATTAAACAAATTAACATATCACATAATATCCCTATATTATGACCAATCAACAAATAAGCTTAGGTAGGACACACTAGCGAAGAATTTACTCGTCTCTCCCCTCCTAGTTCTATTCCCCAATCTCCGCCAGAGACCATATCCCTAAGCTCGGATACCAACTGTGACGCCCCCAAAATATGTATACATCACCCATTCTGAGTCGCCAAATACATGGTACAGAAACAAATACAACTTTATTAAAACATTTGTCGCGCAAAATACGACAACATAATACTGTGAGTTTAAATACAAATATTGTCTTCTAGACAATATCCACACTCAAATAAGTCCTCATTACAATTATTGAAATATTATTTAATAAAATAGTGAGGACTGCTAACACCACTGACTAGAAATATCACTCCACACCCCGACTAGTTCCCGCTATATTCTCGCCTCCTGAGAAAAATAGAACAAAAAGGAAAAGGGTGCTAGCCCAGTAAAGAATATTATGACTAAGATAATATACAACAACTTATCATTAGTCTTCAACGGGGAAAAATCTGATAAAATATAATAGACAACAAGTTTTAGATCAACAACTGCAGCGGAAATAGCAAACCATTAGAAGAGTCAAGTAGAGAATGAGTTCTACTATCTTCTAAGATTTAAAAGTCCATCATCAATATTTTATCCCTGTAACAACAATCAATAACCATCTTTAATCAAATATTCATCTTTGCACTACAGGCCAAAGATATTCATTTGTATCACCAGTCGGTCATGTTCATCTCAACACATGTTCATCTTTGCACTACGGGCCAAAGATATTCATCAGTTAATCATTCATCTTTGCACTACAAGCCAAATATATTCATCAAGTATCACCATTAAGAACTGAGGACGATGAAAAACATTTTAGAGAACGAATCCAATGAGACAGAAGGACAAATATTAGGGATTCGTATTACAGTTTATCCAAGATCAATAATACTTCATAATAACCAATTGTGAAGCAGAATTCAAAAATAAAGATCAAAACATAGATACAATCAAAGATAGTAACCATAATAGACATCTTGGACAAAAAGAAAAAATTTTATTTTTCGGTGAATAGTGTCGTATTCGTGAATAGTACTGTATACGTGAATAGTATCGTATACGTGAATAGTAATCCCGACACAAAAAATTTCAAATTTGATAAAAAATTCAAACTAATATTTCGTCATAATGATATTGAAGAAAATAATATCATTTAAGAAGAAAATAACATCTATTACCTCAAGATAACAGTACTTCTGTTCGGAATATCGGTATAAGGCTGAGGAAAACTTGCACTGATAAATAAAAACTCACAAAGTATCTAAATACTCACAAAATACGCTCGATAATATAGAGAGAGAAAGAGAGAAAACTTATGAATTCTGGTGTGATTTTCAATTCTAACTTAGCCCTCTATTTATAGGAAAATATTAGCATGCCGAAGTAGACTTGACCTGTAACATGATGGCTTTACCTGCTACTATTCCCACCCACCACATTTGAATTAAAATTCCAGCACATTTCTCACCAACCAAAAGTGGGGCCCACTCAATTCTAGAATTTTCTACCAAAAATCATTTATAACATAATTTCTGAATCAGTAATCTCTTAAAATTCGTAACAAATCATACGTTCATTTTTAACGGTTCAAAATTTGTGGACATATACTCAACTTATATATGTATAACATATCCAAAAATCACAACGATCCAACGGTCAGATTAAAAATTATAACTCACGCAATATATCTCAAGAACAGTTATTTAATTTTTAATACCTCCATTCCGACAAAAATATCTCAACATTAATTCTTTCATATAAAATAAATATATCCATCAATTATATCCACATAAAATAAATATTTTCTTAGCATATAAATCAAATAATATTACAGAATCACAATTATGACAACTAGGCCGTTCCCAAGAAAGTGTGGGCTTTCCAATAAGGATTTCTCTTTACTAGCGCGCAATTAGATGATCAAACCTCTCCTTAGACAGAACTTTCTAGACATTACCAATAATGCTATCTAATAATATTATTCAAATAATATGAATTATTGATCTGATAATGGAAAATATTGTGCAGCAACAATTATTGAAACAACAATAATATAAAATATCAACGCAACAATTATTGAATCAATAAAATAAAATATTGAACAGTAACTACTGTAACAATTATTGAGTAGTGCCTTCTTACGTAAGAATCAATAATTAGTGTAATACCGTGTGCTACTGTATTTTAACCATCGGGTATTCCAACAGTATTAACGGTAACAACTACGCCGTTATTTATAAATAACTTATACTTGTCATTTTCTTCATCCAATCGCTTTCCGTTATGGGGACCACACAAGGCTGCGCCGTCCTACGAATATTCCCCGACAACAAGAATATTCCACGGCCAAACGAATATTCATCGACAAAAATAAATATTTTATAACCACTTGCTTATTTGAAATATTTGCGCATTTTACCCATAACTAACCACATTAATCAAATCAACCCTTACTATTTCAAGATAATAAATAGAGGAAATTTAATTTCATTTAATAATAAGTTGGGGTCTTACAACTAGGTTGTAACGACCCCAAAATTCATACAATTTAATTCTCAACTTCGGTCGTTAATAACACGTCTACCTTCTGATTTTACATCATTATTCGATGCTAAACTTTATAAAATGCGGAATAATTTGAACTTTTATGTCTTTTTACTTTAATTCCCTGAATCAAAACCTTTATGATTCACTTTATCACTGTTATTATATAAAATTTTACATTTCAACCTGATAACCTTTACATATCAGATAACTCTAACTTTAGCTTTACAACTCAACATAAAATTATACATCATAAAATATTTAATACATCTTATGAATCTTAAGCATAGTATAAAGAAATAACAACTTTAGCTAAAATATTCATCTTCGTGTATTACTTTTGATCCACGTCATTCAAGTAGCACATAGTGTTACCTTCAATTCTTAACCTGCAAAAATGGTTATTTGCAAGGTTAAGCTCGACAGCCTAGCAAAATCTAACAATTTTCATGCATCACATAGCACATAATAACATGCTCAACATATATCTCGTAAACATTGGACTAACATAGCATATATGCTACAGTTCATATAACAAGTATAAAGATTGAGTTCCTTACTCAATCAGCATGCTTTACTCAATCAACGTAGTCATAAGTTGACTTTAACATTTCATACATTCAACATATATATAGCACATCATACCCTTTGCAATAAAGATTTAAAGCAGTTAATCACCAAATTCACATAGCAAATAGGAACTGAAAGATTTGTCTGATTCGTAGTTTATGAACTACGACTTAACTGTTTAACGCTTATTTGCACTTCGTGTATTCCTACATAGTTATATAATTATTCACATTAACTATTAGTTACATAGCAATGCATAGTAGTTGTAATGTAAACTTTACTCTATGACTCATAACCCTTCCTATCATAAATACACAATGTTCAATTTGATTGTGTTAACTTTCAACTTATATCTCACTGTATTTCATATATGAAGTTCGTTCAAGTGTTTAAGTCTTGCTAGGAATCATTATTGGTTTTATATTAAACCCATTTTATACCTTATAATATTCATTTCATTTGACTTAAAACACTTTTTACGTTCACTAACATTTATTACGGCGTTTCGACGTTTATTCGTCACACGCCCAATTTGTCTCTCTTGTGTGTGCTTAGTATGCGTATACAACTTATCTAATATATTATTTATTAATGTTAAGCATCATTATACTTCATAATATTCATGTTCTATAACTTATAACAACATATTTTATCGTCAAGAGCACTACACGTGCATACGTGCACGCCCGACGCCCTCCGATTGCCTCTGAAAACACAATAGTCCTAAAAATGACCATTTTAACCCTTCCTAAAGACCTAAAATTAAAAACCTTAAAGAACAAAAGTTGTAGGTCTATTCGTCTTCGTTCCGGATCATCTTGAATCACCTCAATCGGAGTTCGTATGAAAACGTTATGACCATTTTACCAAAACAGGTCAAAGTAGTTATACCTTGCACACTAGGCTCGCGGCCGCGCCCAACTCCTTCATAGATTTAGTGTGCCTGCACAACTTGGCAGCGCCCAGTTGCGCGCCCGTGCTCCTGGGACGCACGGTCGCGCTTGGCTACTCCCAGATTACAGTGTTCTCAATGTACAAACTTCAAATCTTCATAACTTCATTTTAAGTCGGAATTAGTAGGTTTTCGATTCAATGAACTCGTGAAACACTGAACTACTCATCTACAGAGTAATTTTAACAATTCAAAAACTTTAACAAATCAATTTAAGGGCTCCAATTCAATATTCATGCTATATTTTCATGTTTTAAACACGTTTAGCGAATTCATTCACTATGAATTCGTTTTACATCCGTTTTTGTTCATTCCAATTGGGTTGTTTTCATTTTTCCAAGTACTATCAGAATACATCATCAATTTAAGGTTTTTATCATGATTTCATAACTAAACTTTGACTCCAACTAAGCCATAACATACATATTTCATTAAGAACACAAGTTCTTCATCCTTAGATAGTTTCATAAATTCAATTACCTAAAAATTGCTTATAGATGATATATAACAGATTATATATACCCATAAACATAATCAAACTATACTTCAACAAATTCAACCACCAAAAACCTAATTACAAAGACTTTAGAAAACAAAAATCAAAAACTAGAAACTTAAGAATTTACCTTTGATTCTTCTAAGTTCTAGTTAGATAATTGAAAATCCTTGTTTAATCCTAATTTTCCTCTTAATTCTTAGAGTGTCTCTTCCCTCTTCTCAATTTCTCTCTAAGCTCCATCTTTCCCTCTGTGTTTTCTCTTAGGCTTAGCAACTAGAATGCGTAAAAAGAAATACGCACACTAATTGGGATATCAGTTACCCCTTAACGTATGTTATAATTATATTATATTTATTATTTTTATTTATTTTATTTATATTAATTAAAATTCAAAAATTAAAAACCCAAAAGCCATAAGGCTTTGTTTGGCAAAACCCTTTAAATTTTAAAAAATTAATATATTTAAGCCTTGTTTAGCAAAACTAAATTAAACTCCTTTAATTTATTTTTAATAAACAATTTAGTTTATAATTTATAATCACATATTATTTATTTGGATCTCCATATCCAACATTAATCAAATAAATCAATCACATACTATATTTTAAATAAATATTTCACTTTAACAAATATCACAAATTATAATTTTATTTAATAATTTAATATATCACCTTAAATTATTAAATTAAAACAACAATATAACATCTCATGTTATATTACAACTCTCTAAATTATAAATTAATTTAATTTAGAATATTATCTAATGAATTTAGATTCATAAATATTTACTAGCAACCATTACATCAATAAAATATTTATCTCATCAATTTCAATAATAAACACATCAAATAAATATTTATATTTTAATAAATATTTAATATTACAATTTGAAATTCTGGATAGTTACATAGGCGAATCGAGCTTTGAGACAGGCGACACTTGGGACACTAAATACCCTGATTGTTGCTTATGGTGACAAAATTGGTTCAGTTGCTTATGAAGTTATCATTGTGGAACTTTTAACTTTGATTAGGTTTCCCTACCCTACTGCTCTCTTCTATTTACTAGTATATATCTTTTGCATGTTTACCTGTTACTGAATTCTTTTGCTTCTTGCAAGTCTTGCATGTTTATAATCTACTTTGGATTACTTGAATATCTTCTAATCGTAATGTATTTTTTTTATTTGCATCTCAGCGATTCAGACTTGCATATGGCTGCTCTTGCCTTGGAGCTATGCTCCACCTTGATGGCTGACAGGAGGTCAACACCAAATGTTGGCGTTACTGTCAGAAACAAAGTTCTCCCACAAGCACTAACTTTAGTAAGAAGCTCTTTGCTCCAGGGACAAGCTCTCTTGGTAATACCTCCTTCCCCGACCAACATTAAAATTTTGATGTATTCATATGTTTATAAACATCACCGGATATTGCAGGCTCTACAAATCTTTTTTGCTGCTCTTGTTTACTCAGCAAACACCAGCTTTGATGCTCTTCTAGTTTCTTCTCTTTCAACTGCTAAACCATCTTCCCAGTCAAGTGGTGTTGCAAAACAGGCTCTGTTTTCCATAGCTCAATGTGTGGCTGTTTTCTGCCTTGCTGTCGGGGATCCAAAGTGTTCATCTACTGTGAAAATGCTTACCGCCATCCTGAAAGATGATAGTACTACAAATTCGGTAAGGCTTGCATCTTTTTCTCATTCTTCTATATTTTCGTTTGCAATCTGTCATGTGCACACATGAACAATAGTCATACTTGTACAGAACAATAGTCATACTTGTACAATAGTCTATATCTTCGTTTGCAATCTGTTACATACACTGAATTTTACTGCCTCTATTGACTTCTTAGTCATTCTCTGCCTTCCGCAGTCAACAAAATGTAGATAATCCCCGAGACTTGCTATTTGGAAGTTATTATTAATCATATTCATACTACTTAACTGTTTTATTTCTGTCAGTTTTTCTATTCTAGCATCTTGATTTTTAATCTTTTCCTAATTTCCTCATACTGCTGATGCTGCTACTTATTACTTCGTCCATCTTTCATTCTTCTTTTAGGCCAAGCAACACCTTGCCTTGCTATGTTTGGGGGAAATTGGTCGAAGGAAAGATTTGAGTCCACATGCACACATCGAAAATATTTTTATCCAGTCCTTTCAATCTCCTTTCGAAGAGATAAAATCAGTTGCCTCTTATGCACTTGGGAACATTGCTGTTGGTAAGCTAAAGATTATTTTCATTTTCCCTTTCTTAGTTACAAGAATTTTTGCAGGGTGTAATCTGCTTAGCTCACAGCTTGAAGGTGGTTAATGAAGCTTTGATATCACTTAATTTAGGCTTCAATGAAATTAGAGTATGCTCTTTTATTTTATTTTTCTCTTTTTGCTGTTTTTTTTTTTGGGAACTTTTCAGCCACATAGTAACTTCTTGCAACATTCACTATGGTTTGTATACAGGATGAAGGAGCTTTTTCCATTTCTCAAGCACTCAAAGCTAATGAAGATGTGAGACTCATGTCTCTGAATCTTGCCAGCAACTTCCTTACCAAATTGGGGCAGGTAATTTCCTCTCTTAATTCTTTGACTGGTCTTTTTCTGTGACTTTGCTGTATGTATCTGTGTTGTTGTTTCCCTTGTTGGTAAAGCTATAACTAAAACTAAAATATAATATCATGCAGAGTGCAATTACAGATGCAAGAGACCATGTCTATGAGATGAATGAAAAGGAACTCAACATTTTCTTCTAGATGTTTCAGTTGAGCTATGGAAATTATTGAGTGTTAATATTTAAACTAGGCCATTCATTTGACTTATTTTTCTCCTAGCATATGTGAGTAAAGAATCTATCCTCATGGTTATTTCTCCTTTCATATTCTAACTGACATTGGCTTATAGAGATATAGTCATCTTTATGAATCAATATTTTTTTAGTTTGAACTAAAAATCAACTGTATTTTCTTGCAGTGTTATCAGAGATAGGAGGCCAGGCTTAGGAGATTAATGACAAGGAAACTCATTGCCTTCTAGATGAGTTACCCTGAGCTGTTGTATGCGTACTAATATTGAAACAAGGCCCTTTATTTGGCGCATTCTCCTTCTAACAGGTGTGACTAAAGAACCAATCCTCATAGTTTCTATTCTTTGAAGCTTAAACCGACGCCCGCAGACTGGGAATAATGAAAATTTTGGCCTAAAGAGTTGTTTACATTTGATTTACAATGTATAAAAGATTTTATGATAAGTTATAGTCGGTATTCTGTTTGTGATAGATGATACAATTGTATTCAAATTTAAATCACCTGCCATAAGTTCATGATGGTATTGTATTGACCATCTGTTACATTTATTATTAGTGGTGTTACATTTATTATTAGTGGTGTTTTGAGGTTTTTGCATTGCCGCTATTAATGACAAGCTGATTGAACTTTTTTTTTGTTTTTAGCATCTTTATTAGAGTTGGAAATCATTTTAAAGAACATTATTATATAGTTTGATTTAATTTGAGATTTTTATTTTTTTTATTTATTTGCCTGAGGTCGTATAATATGATGTGCAGGGATTCATGTATTCTGTTGACAATGTATGTGGTAGCCATCATATTACTCTGGTTTCTCTGGTTTGATGACACTTTATAAACGTTGTATAAATAAGTCTAAACGTTGTCTGATGTACCAAATCACAACATTTTAAGCCAGAAAACGTTGTGGAATTATATCATCTACAACGTTTTCAAGCATCCAAGAATTTATGAAAAATAAATAAGAAAAAAACGATGTGTAATGTGTCAAACTACAACGTTTTAAAAACGTTGTATAAATTTGTCAAATAGATGACACCCTTAATCACGACGTTTCTGTAAGACCTTCTACAATATTTTTTACGTGTTATCTATTTACTGTTTTGTAGTAGTGAAAGTTCATCATCAATATTTCATCTCTGTAAAACATCTAAATAAATAATCCACATCACCAAATTATCCATGCACTACGGGCCAAGGATATTCATTAGTATCACATCCACGAATCATCCATACACTACGGGCCAAGGATATTTGTTATTATCACCAGTGGTCATGATCATGCCAAATAACTGTCCATCAATGCACTACGGGTCAATGAGAACTTTTTTCACATCATTTATAACATTACAGGTCATGATTATATCGATACCTAATTCTTGGTCATAATCATATCAATCAACAGTTCATCTATGCACTACGGGCCAAAGATGACTTTCACCACAATATAAGCATGAGGATGATGACAATGATATAAGAAATTTATCAAGTGAGATTAAGGATAAATATTAAATATTTATAATTCAATTTATCCAGAGTTTAAGAATGTCCAAATTGTCAACATGATAACTACTTTGTGGAGAAAATTCAAGAATAATATTCATGTATCAAAAATAATTTGGACAGAAAAAAAATTAATTTTTATCGTGAATAGTACACCGTGAATAGTACTTCATAAATAGTACCGTATGAATAGTATCGTATGTATGAATAGTGTCATATGTATGAATAGTACCCATTAATAGTACTCTGACATGAAGATTAGAATTTAACAAGAATGTTCAGAAAAATATTTCAGTGAAATGATACTAGATGAAGCGCAAATTTCAAGGATATTCTACTAATTTCAAGGAGTACAGAAGCAATACTTATCAAAATAAGTGTAGATTTAGGAATATGAAATGAAATAATATTACTTACATACTACAGAGTATGAAAGAAAATATTATTTCTTACGAATAGTGAATGAAAATAATATCTTTTACCTTAAAAGGAGAGTACTTCTGGCTGGTATAGCGGGGATATTCTTGAAGAAAACTTGCATTATTTGCTACACTCAAAGTTTCCTTAAACTTAAAAGAAATACGCTCAATATTATAGAAGAAGAATTCTCTGATTCTGGTGTGATTTTTGTTTCTAAACTAAGCATCCTATTTATAGGAGAATGGCAGATAACTATTTAAGAATAATCACGGACGCACAGTAAGGAAAAATCACGGGCGGTTTCACGAGCGAATTTCAACAAAAAATTTTGATTTTACTATGCAGTACTATGCAACACTATGCAGTACTAAGCGATATAAAACAAATACTGAGAAAACTTTCTACCGATAATTTTAAAAAATGAGTAGGTGGGGGTCTATTTAATAAGCTAAATTTATAATAAATACTTCATGACAAGCCCTTTTATTTATCACAAATCACTTGACTAAACACATTTTTAATCTTTCAATAATTATTCATCATTAATATTATAATTCACAATATTAACAACCAGATCATTTTCAGGAAAAAGGGGCTTTTCGATAAAGACTTTTTCTTATTGGCGCGCAATTATATGACCTAACCCCTTTCCTCGAAAAAACTTTCTAGACATTGTTAATAATACAAATAATAGTATGAATAGTTTTGTCGTCTCATTTATTGATTTAATAATATAAAATATTGTGCAAATGATACTGTGATATTAATTAAATCAATAATATAAAATAATATGCAATAACTACTGGGGAAATTATTAAATGAACTGAGTGACTTCTCACGTAAGAATCAATAATAAGAGATACTATACAATACCGTGTACTACTGTACAACCACGCGTATTACTGTACTTTTATCACCGAATATTTCAACAGTTAACGGTAAAAGTTTTGTCATTTTTTTATAAAAAGGTTGTTTCTGTCGCTTTCTATATCCGACAATTATTCCGTTGTGGGGTCCACCAATGATTGTGTCGTCCTACGGATATTCCCTGATAAAATGTATTTCCCTGACCAAACGAATATTTTATGACAACTTGCTTACTTTGCAAAATTTATAAATATTACCCATAACTATAACATTATATCGAATCCACACCTTATTATTCAAAATAACATTTAGATAAAATTAATTCTTTATTCATAAAAGTTGGGGTCTTACAGTAGTATCATTAGGTCTTTTACGAGAACTTGTTTCTTGTGTATTTTTATATAAAAAAGTATCATCAAAGAAAGATGTATTCATTGATTCTATAAATGTATTGACATGAATATCAGGAATGTCTAATTTATACACAAGAAACCAATATGCACTACTATTATTTACATAACCAATGAATATGCAATCAATTGTTTTAGGACCTATCTTAACCCTCTTAGGATCAGGAAAAATTACTTTCGCAAGACGCCCCCACACTCGAAGATATTTATAGGAAGGAATATCAATGCCTCCCCCCCACATGTTATGAGGTAATCCAGAACTTATTAATATAGCATTCATCATTTCTTTTAAAGTTCGGTTCTTGCGTTCAGCAACACCATTTGATTGAGGTGAATAAGGAGCGGTAGTTTGGTGAATAATACCATTTTTTGATATAAAAAAAAGTATATAAATGGTGATTCATATTCACCACCTTTATTGCTTCTTATAGCCTTAATCTTTTTGCTAAGTTGATTCTCAACTTTATTTTTATAATGTTTAAACATTTCAATTGCTTCATCGTTTGTCCGTAAAAGATAGACATAACAATATCTTGTACAATCATCTACAAAAGTAATAAAGTACTTTTTTCCACCTATAATTTGCATAAATTTTAAATCACATATATCAATGTAAATTAAATCTAGAGGTTCTGAACTCCTTTCAACAGAATGAAAAGATGTTCTAGTTAATTTAGCCTCTACGCATGTTTCACATTTATGACTTTTGTTAATACTATATTTTGGAACTAATTAAAAATAAATTAATTTACTTAAAGTACCATAGTTCACATGTCTTAATCTACCATGCCAAACATTCATAGACTCAAGCAAATAAGCAGAAGATGTGTTCTTATTATTATTAATATCAATAACATTTGGAACAATAGTCATGACATTCATTTTGAACATCCCATCACACATATAGCCTTTCCTAACATATATTTCATCTTTAATAAGTACAAATTTATCTGCATGAAACACTAATTTGAACCCTTTCTTGCTCAATAAAGTAAAATAAAAACTAAATTTGTAATTACAATAAAGTAAATATGTATTTATTTATTTATTTTATTTAAATCAGAAAATAAATTTCTGTAATGAAAATAAAACGAACTATAAAATTATGTAAGACCTCAACTTTTATGAATAAAGATTAATTTTTTTTTAAATGTTATTTTGAATAATAAGGTGTGGATTTGATATAATGTTATAGTTGTGGTTAATATTTACAAATTTTGTAAAGTAAGCAAGTTGTCATGAAATATGTGTTTGGTTGGGAAATATTCTTTTTGTCGGGAAATATCCGTACGACGGTACAATCATTGGTGGACCCCATAACGGAATAACTGTCAGATATAGAAAGCGATAAAAATAATATTTTTATAAAATAACGGCAAAACTTTTACCGTTAACTGTTGAAATACACAGTGATAAAAGTACAGTAATACGCGTGGTTGCATAGTAGTACACGGTATTAATTATTAATATTTACGTGAGAAGTCACTCATTTTTATTCAATTATTGCAACAGTAGTTGATGCATAGTATCTCATATTATTGATTCAATTATATTGTCACAGTATCATCTGCACAATATTTTATATTATTAAATCAATAATTGAGACAATAAAGTTATTCATACTATTATTTGTATTATTGACAATGTCTAGAAAGTTATGTCGAGGAAAGGGGTTTGGTCACCTAATTGCGCGCCAATAAGGAGAAGTCCTTATCAGAAAGCCCCCTCTTTTCTGGAAATGATCTGGTTGTCAATATTATGAGTTATAATATTAATGATGAATAATTGTTGGAAGATTAAATATGTGTTAATTGAAGATAAAGTGATTTGTGGTAAATATTTATTTAATCTTTGATATAAATAAGAAGTCTGTTATGAGACGTTTGTTGTAAGTTTGGTTTATTCTATGGGACCCATATATCATCATCTAAAAGTCACTTTCGCCAATAGTGTTTGCCTTTACCAGACGTCAAACCACTTGCCGTTTCACATTACAGGCATCGAACCACTTGTCGTTTCACATTACAGGCGTCGAACCACTTGTCGTTTTATATTACAGGCGTCGAACCACTTGTCGTTTCACATTACAGGCGTCAAACCACTTGCCTTTTTACATTATAGGCGTCAAACCACTTTTCTTTTCACATTACCAGTCGTCAAGCCACTTGTTTCTTCACATTGCAAGGGCTAAGCTAGAAATCTTCTATAAATAGAAGCTTATTTCTTCTTTCATTCTCGCCAATTCACTAAGACTCACAAGAGAAAGCTATAGAGAGAGAATCAGAGAGAAAGAAGAAGAGTATTCTGTTATTACACTATTGCAGTATCCAATCTCCTACTAAGGTAAGGGGTATTATTTCTTTCGTATTCGTAAGGGATATTATTTTTGTTCAATATTCGTAAGAAATAATATTTTCTTCCATACTTTGTAATATATAAGTAATATTATTTCGTTTCATATTCCTAATTCTACACTTATTTTGATAAGTATTGCTTCTATACTCTTTGAAATTAGTAGAATATCATTGAAATTTGTGCTTCATCTAGTATCGTTTCACAGAAATATTTTTCTGAACATTCTTGTGAACTTTTAATCTTTTCATGTCGGGGTACTATTCACGGGATACTATTCACTCGGGATACTATTCATGATAAAAATTGATTTCTTTTCTGTTCAAATTATTTTTACATAAATATTATTCTTAAATTTTACTCCGCAAAACAGTTATCATGTTGACAATTTGGACATTCTTAAACTCTGGATAAATTGAATTATAAATTTTTAATATTTATCCTTGATCTCGTTTGATTGAATTCTACTCCACAAAGCAATTATCTCATTTGCTTATATTATGATGAAAGTCATCTTTGGCCTGTAGTGCATAGATGGACTGTTGATTGGTATGATTATGACCATGAATTATGTATCGGTATAATCATGACATGTAATGTTACAAATGATGTGGTAAAATTTTTCATTGGCCCGTAGTGCATTGATGGACAGTTGTTGGCATGATCATGACCATTGGTGATAATAACGAATATCCTTGGCCCGTAGTGCATAGATAATTCGTGGATGTGATACTAATGAATATCATTGGCCCGTTGTGCATGAATAATTCAGTGATGTGAATTATTTATTAAGCTGAGTAAAATTGATGATAAACTTTTTAAATCATAGAAGATAGTAGATATCATGCTCTACTTGACTCTTCTAATGGTTTGCTTGTTCCGCTGCAGTTAAACTTGTTATTTATTGTATTCTATCAGTTTATCACTGTTGAAGGTTAACGATAATTTATTCTGCATTATCTTAGTCATAATATTCCTTACTCGGCTAGTTGAGCTCACCCTTTTGCTCTCGTTGTTCTCTTCAGGAAATGAGAACGTAGCTGGGACGAGTCTGGGAATCGAGTGATGGTCCAGGATAGGTGGCTATAGTTGTCCTCACTATTCTATGAAATAGTATGATAATAAATATAATGAGAACTCCATTTGAGTTTGGATATTGTCTATGAGACAATATTCATGTAAAAAGTCTCAGCTATGCTTTTGTCGTATTGTATAAATGAAGTTTGTATTTAAATTCTGTACCATGTATTTGGCGACTCAAAATGGGTGATGTATACCTATTTTGGAGGCATCACAAATTATGTTTTATAAATTAGTATAGGATAAGTACTAAAGAAACGTAAGAAATCTGTTTTAAGATTGTTAATCCAGTAATAATTATATACTAATTATATAAATAGAAGTAGATGATAAACAATGTTATAATAAAGACTTACTAGATGTCATTGACAAATTTTTCAAAAACCAAGTCAACTGTTGGACAGTTTCTCCTTAAATCAGATTTTGTCCCCGCTATCGGTGTTTACGGATGGAACAATTGACGTCTACTTCCTAGAATAAAATGGTCTTCAACTCTCACAAGAAGCACTTCAATGGAAGAGTTCTACGAACCAATAAAATTTGAATACTCTCCATGACTTTTAATGAATGAAGAATGAATTTAGTTTTAAAAACTTGAGAAGGATTGAAGTTGAAGTTATTGTTTTGGGTAGATTTGGAACCTATTTATAGGTTTTCAAATACCCCTTTGAATATGTACATCCCTTTGAAAAGGTACCTCCCTTTGAAAAGGTTACATCCCTTTAAAAAGATGTCTCCCTTTGAAAAGGTATCTTTTCATTTTGAAAAGATATGAACCAAACACACCATTTCTAAATGTCACACCCAGTAATTTTATTTTAGATAAATTTATCATTCATTAATATATATATATATATATATATATATATATATATATATATATATATATATACAGAGATTATCAAGTAAGGGATCCCGCATTTTCTTAAAATGAGGAAAAAAAAAATTTGGGCTTTTTTTTAAAACAACTAAAAAAAAGTTTAATATTTTATGGAACTGAAATTTTTTCATAATACAATTATTTGGACGTGATTTGGATACCTATACCAAAAAATATATGTATAGTCTGCACAGACTGTATAGACCTGTTTTGTTATATGTATCCAAATCACACCCAAAACACTGTATTATGAAAAAATTTCAGTTCCATAAAATATTAAACTTTTTTTTAGTTATTTTAAAAAAAAAAACAAAAAAAAAATTCCGTATTTTAGTATCGTAAGGGAGTCCTTACCTGATCCGGACCCTATATATATATATATAGGGTCCGGATCAGGTAAGGACTCCCTTACGATACTAAAATGCGGAATTTTTTAAAAATCCGCATTCCGCATTTTATAAACTTTTAAATATTGATTAAATAAGTTAGTGAGTTCAAAGTGCTTCACCATGCTCTTTATAAGTGAAATATTTGAGAATCAAATTATCATAAATTAGCACATAAATTAACAAATAAATAGTGCAAAATACATGACATGCATGTGGAATATTAAAATTTCATTAGAAATCACCAAAACTAAAATTAGAAGAAAGATTAGGATTAACTATTTTACTAGACTACCAAAAATTTTAAACTCAAAATTTACATGAATTCATTTAATTTATGTCAATACAAATATGAAAATGTTTTAAATTAATTTAAATTGATTTTAAAATTAAAAATTAATTTAAATTGATTTTTAAATTTGAAAATATTTTAAATTGATTTTAAACTACTACATATTTTGGCAAAGATTATTTAATTTTGAGAAATTCTAAAATTAAAAATTGATATGATATTATTTAATTTTGATTATTATAATTGTTAAAATAAATTAAATAACAATTTAAAGTTTAGAGATTTATAAATTAACTAAAATTAAAGTCAAATGTGATTATTTTTGTGAAGGGAGGAGTATTAATTTACATGATACTTAAAATCTCCAAGCAATTACTAAAGCAAAATCAAAATGTTATTGGTGGAGAGATATTAGGACTAATGTAGTTGTGATGAAACTAATTATTTGTACAAGTTTAGTTGTATGTTCTTTCTTCTTCTTATATTGAAAAAGTGGTCAGATTAACCACTAAATCAATTGATCTCTAATTTCAATCGTTAGATGCATGCGTATAAATTCAGATCATAACAAAACAAAACAGTTAGAATCACAATATTTTGGTTATTTTAGAAAAAGGTTGAAATTAATTTTATTTAAAAAAAATTAGTTCCAAAGGATGGGGATTATAATACCTAGTTGAACATGGTATTAAATAATCCCTTATATTAAGTCATTTTATAATCCATACACTAATAATCTCAAGTCTAAATTTGAAAACAAATAAAACACTTGAAATTAATAGTCTTATCCCAAGTGTAATTCTTACAAACAAACATAACCTTAGAGTTTGTCTATGCACTAGAGGTATAATAGTGTGAATAAATATATATAGTGGAGCAATTTTTATTTTATTTTTTCCCCGAAAACCCCACTTTTTAGGTAATATTATATAATTTCATAATCAAATATATCATTATTATAATTTCAATAAACAATCAAATCTCACTAAATGAGAAATAAATAAACTCACAAACAAGTCTCACATGACACAAAAGAAAAAATAAATTCAAATAGAGTGAGAATCGAACCTGAGACCTAAAATTCACAATATCTTAGTACAATTGTACCTATAATTTGAGTTTAATTGTAGTTAATATATAAAATTAAAATTGTGATATGAATTTATTCGAACTTTTTAAATGACATTTTTGTAATAAGTAATATTTACTATGTGGTTTTCAATATTGGCTTTAGCACTAATTGAGAACAGATAAATTATAATCAATCTTAAATTTTAGAATTTCTTAATTAATTGACTAAAAGAAATGCAAATGGGACTTCTTCTTTTTGTGCCACAGATTAAGTGTCATTTTTTCCATCAAAAGAAGAAGAAAATAGTACTCCAAATACAATAAAAAAAAACTTGAGTTAAACTAAATTATAAAACATTTTCATGTCAATTATGGCCAGGTATATAAAATCTTCAAAAGATTTTAAAAGCAAAACTAACCTATTACAAAAAACCTAATCCTTAATCTGTTACAAGGACCATAAAAAACAAATCAATGTAATTCAAATATTGCAAACCTATAACATTATATATTTACACCAACTACTATTACCTCCTAGTCCGTTTTTTAGGCTTCTTGGCTGCCACCTCCGCTTCACCCCCTTCCCTCCCCCTCTTCACCGGAGCCGCCTCTTTCCCTGGCTTCGCCGGCCTTCCCACACCCCTCTTTGACGGACTATCCTCCTCCTTCACCGGTTTCCGCCCTGCACCGCCACTAACACCACCCTTTTGGCGTGTCGTCACTTCTTTCCGTTCATCCACTCTCTTCTTCTGCCGATCTCTTGACTCTCTTCTGCTACTCTCACTACTATTCTCCGGAGAACTCTTCAGTGTCTCGAGTAAAGGTGTCCCTTTTCCCGGAGAGTTCTTCTTTATTCGTTTCAAAAAGTCCGCTGCACCGCGCTTTTTTGCCGTGTTTAAGACTTCAGTTTTCTTCTTCTCAGTTGTTTTGGGAGCCTCCCCTTTGTTGGTCGATGTAGTTGTGCTAATAGTGCGGCCATTGCCACTCCTTCTCATGCTCCGGGCACCCGTTACCGGCTTTTCCATCAGCTTTAGTTTTATTGAACTCTCTTCCTGAGATGAAGAGGAAGATTTAACAGGTGGTTTCGGCTTTATCACTGGTTTCTCCTCTGCCTTGTTAGAACTGGACGGTTTGCTGGAAATGGAGCTTCTCTTGCGGCATACTATTAAAGGGGTAGAAGACTTTTGTTTAGCTAGCAATGCATCGGGTTTATTCAGGTCGGGCTTTGGATTGAGGGGATATGGGTCGGATTGCCGGCCAATGCACTTCTTCTTCATGTCTTTTAAAACAAGGTTTCGAAGATCGAATGCGGCTGCTGATTCGGGAGATGCTTTGGGGAAGAATATAATTGCATTGTTGACTAGGAGTAAGAGATCCAGATAGAATTTGGTTGTGCAGATAGAATATGACCCATTCTCAATCCGGGTTTGCACCGTTTCGAGATCCACATGTTGTTTGACTAAGTTTTTGTACTTATCTGATTTCTGTAATTTATAATTGATAAAAAAAAATTAATCATTTTGTCACAAGTATAAAAGTCTTGATGAAAAAAAATTTGAGTACTACATTTTAATATATATATATATATATATATATATATATAGAGAGAGAGAGAGAGAGAGTCCAGTTCCTATCCAGATTCCCGCATTTTCTTAAAATGCGAACTTTTTTTTGTTTTTTTTAAAACAACTAAAAAAAAAATTTAATATTTTATGAAACTGAAATTTTTACATAATACAGTATATTATGTAAAAATCACACCCAAAACACTGTAAAACACTGTATTATGTAAAAATTTCAGTTCCATAAAATATTAAACATTTTTTTTAGTTGTTTTAAAAAAAAAAAAATTCGTAACTTAAGAAAGTCTAAACTCCCGGACTGGATCCCCATCCTATATATATATATATATATATATATATATATATATATATATATATATATATATATACGGTCAGGATCAAGAGCATTCTTTTTAAATAGCATTCTTTCTTAAATAACATTTTTTTATTAAAACTACGTCGTTTTGGAGAAGGTCAGGATCAAGACATTTTCGTAAATACGCGGTGACATTGTATTAACAAAAATGTCACCGCGTCCCTCCAAAACGACGTAGTTTAAATAAAAGAATGTTATTTAAGAAGGAATGTTATTTAAGGAGAATACTCTTGATCCTTACCGTGTGTATATATATATATATATATATATATATATATATATATATATATATATATATAATGAGTCAAATTCCGAAGTGCCCAGTGAGTTTTTTTAATAATACTCCCTCGGTTTCATAATAAAGACAGATAACTGTCTTTTTAGCTTCATGCACATGAATTAACAAAGTCATTTAATACTATCATTTAAGAATTAAAATTCGTATGGAATTCTATCATTACCTTTTATGAAAAGTTGAAAACTATTAATGCAAGAGAGAAAATTTATTGGGAGAATGAGAGAAATTAAGGGTAATATAAGAAAATAAATAATTTATTCTCCTAGAAAATTGTAAACGACAAATAAATTGAAACAAATTTTTTCATCTAAAAAGACAATTATTATGAAACCGATGGAGTATTTTTTTAGGTCATTTTAACTTACTACAGACTCACTCAAAAAGTCGTAACAGAAAATAATAATAATTGTAACTTGAATCTTTACACTGTACAGACATGTTTTGTTATATGTATCCAAATCACACCCAAAAGTATACAGACATGCTTTGTTATATGTATTCAAATTACACTCAAAACACAGTATTATGTAAAAATTCTAGTTCCATAAAATATTAAAAAAAAATTAATTGTTTTAAAAAAAAGCAAAAAAAAAAAAAGGATCGTCGGATTTTGGTTAGGTTCAGGAGTCTGGACCTGATCCTGATTCTATATATATATATATATATATACCCCTTTAGGAAAACAAATAAAATACTATTTTTGGATATTAAATAGATTCAATCGGGTGTGATCAACTAAAGCCAACAATCCTGGCAGTGCCAACACTTGTAATAATGACTTTATTTGCCCACTTTTCACCCACCAGAAATAAAAAACAAAGGAAAAAAAACATATGAAAATAACACATGCTTAGATCTAACGGCTGCGATAAAATAAAAGACTAAAGCTTGAAGGGGTTCCTCAAAGTGGTCCAGTTTAATTCTGTACCACTTGCATCTGATCGCGTATTACACAAAGGCTATATTTATTTATAAGAATTATAATTTTGGAATTATAATTATAATATCAAAATTATTAAGTAATTTTATAATATCAAAATTAAAAGTCTCAAATTTAAATTTAAAAATAAATAAGATATTTAAAATTAATAATCTTATCCTCAATATAATACTTATAAACAATCGTAACCAAAATATTTTCCAAGTCCCGAACGACTTAAAAAATTAAATTAATTAGTATTTTTCTCTCTTTCAAAGTTCAAAGCATTGATTTACATTACGGTCTAGAAATCCAGATTAGATGCTCCCCTGTTGATTAACTTTTTTGCATATTAAAATGTCAAAGAATTTCTTTTTATGTTTTACTTATTTATAGTCTTACTTTATTACTCCTCCAAGGATAAAAATCATGATTGACTTTTTGCACATATTAAAAAAAAAAATAACAAAATTATCCATATTTAAATTCTCATTTAATTGCAAAAATTTCTACACATTATTAGTGATACTCCATAAATATGTATAGAAAATAAAAATATAACAATTAATAATAAGGGTATTATAGGCAAATTATTGTAAAAATAAATCATTTAAGATAAATAGTCATTTAACTTGAGACTACCTAAAATAGTAATTAAAAATTTTATCCCAAGACGGAGGGAGTATTATTTTGAATTAATGAACCACCCCACTAACAAATTACTTAATTATAGAAACTCTGATTAATAAACTAAAAGCATTATATTTAGTACACTTTATAAATTTCAAGCATAGTAGTTTGTAGAATTAATTACATTAATTATGTGGTTGAATGAAGAATTTTATGATAAGTTTTAAGTTAAAAAGAGATTTTGGAATCCTTAGGTTAAAAAAAAACTTATTTGGTTGTGCTGAAAATATCAGGATTTTTAAATTTGGTTGAAGAATTTTGAGCATAATTTTACCACTTAAAATACTCCAATAAAAATTTTCTTCTTTTATTAAACAAGAACAAAATTTAGGACATGAAAAACTACTTTTCTTAATTTTTTTAATATATATATATATATATATATATATATATATATATATATATATATATATATATATGGAAAAGGGAGTATATATCTTAGATACACACAAATTTGTATGTGTCCAGCACCTTAATACGACGTAACTTTAATTGACAAATTAATGAAATACCAAAACAATCATTAATGAAAATGCTGAAGTGCCAAAACTACTACTAATAAAATCTCTTAAAATAATAGAATATACATAAGTTTATGTGTGTCGAAAACACACGCTCCATTTTCCTTATATATATTACAATTCATATAGTTCCAAAACTTTAAGAAAATCCAGACGAAGTTAACAAACCTAGAGATTTTACTATCTATAATTTAAATTCCTTTTCCCCAAATCTCTAAAATTACAAAGATAAATATAATATACTATATAATATAATACTAGAGGTCTCAAATTTATAATCTCGACGTGTCATACAAATTGGGTGAATCTTTTATAATTGAGTATGTCATAAAATATATTTTATATTATTTAATATCAGATTATTTAAAACACATTTGAAATAAAAAAAAATTAGACTTATAGGATTATGCAAGTACAAAACTCTCCTCCCAAAAAAATCATGAATGTAATTTGAATTATTTTATCTATAAATTTTTATTATATAAGGTATTTGATAATGTCAAAGAAAATAATACCATTAGAGTTAATATATATTTAACGATCTTTTTATTAACATTTTAAATGACATTTAACATTTTAATTGACACTTATTATCATGATAATATCATTTTTTTCCAATGATAATATATATTAATAATTTTATTTTAAAGCAGAATAAATGTTTATTAACCATAAAAAAAAAAGAAAAATGATATACATTTCGACAAATATTTAATAAAGTTAAATTGCGACCAACGTAAAAGTGTACACGATAAGATATAATAAATTAAAATAAAATATTTTTTAATTTTTACATATTTCATGTATGCGCATACGTCACAATCATATTTTGACTGAAAACTTTCACAATATATAGCAAGACGACTCAAAAAAAAACTTAGAAGCGAAGTCAATTGTGATCATTTAACCAATCTTAGTGTTTGTTGCATTAATTTGAATATCTTACATTAACTTTAATTTTCCCTTTTCTTTATATGGTGTGAAATCAAATTTGGATCCTTGTCCCTCCCTAATACCCTCCAAGTTCCGGCTAATTCTATCAATTCAATGAAACATATTCAATAACAAAAAATACTACATGATAAAATATTATTTCCTATAAATAATTGTGTAGCTGATGTCATAACAAAAACAAATATTTGTGTTGCTAATATCATCGTTAAAAATAATATTTATATCATTAAATATATATTAAAAATAATCAAATGAAAATTATAATGAAGGGTATCATAAATTCATAGTCTATTTCCAAAAAAAAAAAAAATTATATTAACTTCACATATCTCACGTGAAAGATTTCACTCTCACGTGGAGTGAAATAAATCGGGAATAACACGTTTGGATAATTAATACATATGTGATTAAATGCGACTTTGAAGGAACAAAATTTGTCCAAATAAAATAAAACTGCTTACTACTCCCTCCATTTCTAAAAAATTATCGATTTAGAAGAAAAAATTTAATTTAAAAAATTTGTGGTTTACAACTTTCGAATAGAATAAATTATTTACTTTCCTATATTACGCCTATCTTCTTTTATTGTCCCAAAAAATTCTCTCTCATATATTAATAATTTTCAATTTCCCATAAAGGGGTAGTGAAGAAATTTTAAATAAATTTTACTTAGTAAACGATAGCTTCTTAATCCATGTATCAAAACTTTAAACGACTATCTTTTAGAAACAGAAGGAGTAATATTTGTTAACACTCAATATTTATATAGTAGTTAAAGTCAAACTTTAAGCGACAAAATAAAATAATAATGTAAGTTTATTATTTATTTCTTTTTATCATATAAATTTCTCTAAGCTCTATATCAATATTTAATATCGATATAAATCTGTCGTCATATTCAGTCATTATAAATTCCTCGCATTGTATAAAATCATAAATATTTATAAATAAATAATTTTTAAAAAATTTATGTTTTTTAAAATGTATCTCTAATATTGATCAAACTTTTAGTAGTGGTCACTTTATAATTTAAAAATAAAATATAAGGATTTTGAAAAAAGATAAAAATATATTTTATATTTTAAAATGAAAAGAATAGTAAACATCTAATCTAACGTGATATTATATCTGCAATTACAAGACTAACTCATTACCTAAAATTTCACATGCAGATATCTTTTGAAACAAACTATTGATTTATTGCAACAAACCTTACTCCTTATATTGATATTTGCTTAATGTGGGAACCAACAATTCAACGGCTGAATACTTTTAGGTAAAACCAATCCAACGGCAGATATTAGATTATGATTGTTAGATTCATTTATCAATTTGAAACGTGATAAGCACAGAGTAACGCACCTGGCTATCGAGCCGAATCTCGAACATTGAACCGTGTTTGTGCGACCTGATCGTATCAAAAAACCCAACCAACGGTTCTGATTTGTTCACCTGGTCCAGCCTCATGGTGTCGGGAGACACCACAGGCTCATACCCGCCGCCGCTCGTCCTCGTTAAACTCGCCGAGCTCTGCATGTCGCTGCTCTCCTTAATCCCTCCTTTCGACTCATCCCCCGCCCAGTCACGTAACTCGGCTGACTCATAGTCGATTTTCTTATCTTCACCCAGTTTTGAGCTGTCATTCCAAGAGTCTGCCCGGACCGGTATAGAATCCGGATCCGGATTTACCAATCTATTTTGAACCGGTTCCGATATCTTTTCTCCGGCGCCCCGATTATCCGTCGAGTTTGACTCGTTAACCGACTGATTTTCCCTATCCGAACGTTCGCCGGAGGCTGAAACTCCGACGTCGTTGTCCACCGGAGGATTTCCGGTAGCATTGTTTTTGTCGTTTTCTGATCTATCCTCCCCTGTATCCTTCTCTAGATCTGGTTTTTTGTAGTCAATTTCATAGCTCTGTTCTCTCTCTTCTTCCAATCTCTTAGCTTTCGTCTCCAAATTTCTGTTAAACAACACAACAGATCAGATTGACTCAGATCTAAATACTAATTAACATTTATTTGACGTAAATAAAAACTTTAAAAAACTTCTCCGCATATAAAATCAAATTTTTTAAAAAAATAATGATAAAGGATAGATTTATTAACTGGATCGAAAGATCGTGTCCATCAACCTTTCGCCGGAGCTCATCAATCCGGCGTTTCCGCAACTCCTCCAGCCAAGGAACACTGCTATCAACCTCGTCGCCGCCGGCAGGTGTGACGACGTTTTCGTCGCTAATATTGTCCGTGAACCGGCGTTTAAGGTCGTTATATTTCTTCAGGCAGATTTGCGCGTTTACCAGAACAGGAACAGAGACTCTGCTCTGGAGTTCCATGGCTATGGCGTTCCAGTCCTGGAGTCCGTACCGCTTCACGGCGCATGTTAGCAACAGGTCCTCCCAAGTTGTCCATGCTAGCTTTTCCTTCATACTATCGGTTTTCAACATCTCACGAGTTTTCGATAAGTCCCTTCATTTTTTTCTATTTTTGTTTTTTCAAAAGGGTAGGGTTTCGTTTATTTTCCTTGATTAATTCAATTTTTAGTTTAATTCAATTTTTAGCAAGTTCGTGATGATTTTTGAATGGACTGACTCATACTTATAGACGGCGACTGGGCTCAGCCCCGATAACGCAAATACAGTTTATCGCATATTTTATTTATTTTATTTTATTCTATAATATTATGCACATTCCGTTTTTGGCCCTTATATTAGCAAGCTTTTTATTTTTATCCCCACAGTCAGTTTTATAACGCGTGAGGCTTGACAATTTTGACGGGATCCTCCCGATATCAGTTTTTAAGCGATACACTCTTATAATTCTTATCGATTTCATGTATTGATAAATTTGATTATTATAATTTAATTTAAATTTATCGTAATATATATCAAGATTCTTTAAACTTTATAAGTTTAAAGTTAAACGCCCTATTTATTATATATATTTGTAATTATTTTTAAAATTAGTCCTTTATATTTTATATAGTTATGTACTTATTTAAGTTATTTTATTATAAATTCATAACATTTTGTTAATATAAAATATTACTAGTAATAGAAATATTTCATGTACATTGCTTGATTGAATTAAAACATAATAATATAAAAAAAATGGAGAAATTTAATGTAGGAAACATAAAGAAAAAAATTGGGCATACGAGAAAAATATTGAGTAGACGAGACAGGGACAAAAACTGTTGAGGTATTATTTTTGGGAGTCAGGTAGAGTAAGTTTGGGAAGAGTCTCCCAAATCATACCCGTTCCATCCACAGTCCTAACAACAATAGTCTAAATACGGTATTGATTAATTAATTAAAGTTAATTTTATGTTAATCACTTTTGTTTATTACTTATACAATAATGCAACATCTTTCGCAACAAGCTGCAATCTTCAATCCCGCCTTTTAGCACCTGTTTTATTTTTAACCTCAAGTAAGATAAAAAGGAAAAAATAATTTCTCTTTTAATAAAAAAAGAGTTTCACTTGCCATTACATTTTTATTTCCAAAAATTAGTCATCTCTATATTAATATTAGATATAAATTGATACTACTATTATGTATTTAAGTTTATCATCATAATTTTATTATCATGCAGTTATTACTAAATTAACAAAAAAATTTAAAAATAATTGCAAACAAAATTCCATATTTAATATTTTTAAATATTGCAAACAAGGGGCTCTTTTGTAGAGCTCAGAGTAGATATGGCAATAGGGTTGGTCTGCTACGTCACTCTTCCACCCTGTCCAATTTAAAAAAATCTTGCCACCAAACTCGCCTCGTCCCGTTTATGCAACCCCCACCATGATATTTTTTTTTTTTTATTATTATTATTCTTTATAGTCTTAAATATAAATTACTATCTTAAACTATAGGCCATATTTTACTTCGGTGATCGACGTTTCAATTTTTTCAATCAGAAGATTAAACTATTACTCCCTCCGTCCCAAATTAATTGCTCAGTTTTAACTTTTTAAAGTCAAATTGACCATTTTTAAAACTAATCTTTTTATTATTTTTGCTAAAATATAGGTGTAGAGATTATAACCAAAAGAAAGTATATACAATTTATTACTAACCCCAATTTTTATAATTTTAGAAATATATTTATATATGCTTAATTATTAATTCTAAAAAATAGTCAATTTGACTTAAAAAAATCAAAATTGAGCAATTAATTTGGGACGGAGGGAGTAATTTTTTTCACTTTGATTCAATTAGTACCGACATGTCACAAATTGGTGGCGTGGTTAGGACACATAGGATATTTAGTGCTGATGTGTTTTCAAAAATCTTTATTTAATTTATTTTTATGATTTTAATGTTTTAAATGGACAAAAACGTAATAAAACATAATAATAATTTAATAAAATCAAACCAAATCAATTTCTCACCCATTTAGTCCAACTAAACAAAATTAATTAATTAATCAAAAGAAAAAAAAAACAATCTGAATCAAACCCAGCCTCTGCAATTCTGAGGAGTCTGTGGGAATTTGGAGCTCCTTTAGAGAGACGTCGTCTTCGGAATTATCGTTAAGGACTTTGACTGATAAGAGGAAGCCTCTAAGTCCTAGAGCACAAAAATGTCGAGAATCGAATGGATCGCGACAAATGCAAGAGAAGAGTTCCGGTGCGACGGCGTATTTGAAGAAACATCTCCCTGTCACTACAACAAAAAAGATTATTTCCGACGGAATATTCGGTCGGAAATAAGCATATTCCGTCGAGGTTAACCATATTTTCGACGGAATATTCGGTCGGAAATTCGGTCGTATATAAGTAAGTCGAAATTAAGTCCGTCGATCTTTCAGTCGGAGATACTTAAGATCGACGGACTTATCGTCGACTGAATATTCGGTCGGGGTTACTATATGTCCGACTGAAAATATTCGGTCGATAGTATTCGGTCGGTGATAAGCATGACACGTGGTAGTAGGACAAAATTGGGGAGTTATTATTTCCGACGGAAGTCCGTCGAGAATAGTTATATTCCGTCGAGAATAATGACTGTTTTTTTTAATATTTAATTTGTTTTTGCAATATCCAGGGATTTAACCCACATCTTGTACCTGTACCTGTATTCCAACAGCACATACCCATACACAAGCTAACAATATAACCTCCAACATCACATACACATACACAAGCTAACAATATAACCAATAACACGAATTACAATTACCAAGACTGACAATATGTAAAAAACCAACTAAATGATAAGTAAAAAGGTCAAAAACATCTCATTAATCTAAACTAATGTATATCAAACATCTAATTAAGCTAAATTAAACTAAATGCCAAGGTTTAAACTACATTAATACATCAAAAATAATGTAAACTACAAATTAAACGAATGTAAACTAAGTAAAACTAGCTAGTAGAGCCCCCGGTATGAGGAGGATCATCGGGCGGGCGTCGACGCTGCTCTGGAGTATGAAAATCGCCACCATCGTCATCCCACTCGTCAGTCCGCTCGTCACCCTGCTGATATAATATAATGCAACTCATTAGTCCATATATATGATTCAGCTAAAGATAACTAAATGAAAATTAAATTACATGCAGAATATATATTTGAATTTAAAACGAATAGTATACCTGAGCAGTCGAGGGCTGACTCAACATCGGCCCAAACGCGACCTCGACTAAGGTAACCACCATCCGAACAATCTCGTCACGTATCGCGGTCCACTGCTCCGGAGGGATACCCATACTCTCGACGGTGGCACCAGCTGCAACGTCCTGCGCAAGCTGATGGAGGCGAGAACGGCTGGAAAGGTCCTGACGATGGAACAGCGGATCGGTCTCAAACCTCTCCGACACCGCAACCATAACACGCTGGAACAAAACATCGTCTAAGCCAGCGCCCGTATGTGATGGTTCCACAGGGGCTCTCGGACGCAGACGCTGGCTAGAGCCTACAAAAATAAATATAACATGAATAATATGACAAATTTTCTTTATTCATAAACAAGAAATAAACTAAAAATATTATACCTCCTGGCAGTGTATAGGTTGGTATCCTCGGTAACCCCAGCACTCGATACCGCCCGCTAGTACTAGTGGGAGTATCCTGAGACGCGACCCAGAGAGCCGTCTCCTCGTCCTGAGATAAACTAATCTCGGGCTGAAGGACGGTGGAATCTAACGTCTCAGCATCGCCCCTAGCAGCCTGCAACTCCGCTATACGCTGGCTGCGGATCTTCTCAAATCGCTCCTGTAATTTGATATATGTACATGTGAGTTATATTGGTATCATCATATAAATTACGTAATATTATCATAAATAATATTTATTATAGTAAATGTATTACCCGTATAGCTAGTGCTGCTGGAGACATCGTCGACCCCGAAGTAGAGCCCTTCGGCGTATGGACTCTATCCCAGAACTCCATCATAGTAGGAGGTCGGCCCAAGCTACTCTGCATGGCCTAAATCATATACATTAAATAATATCAACTTAAATTACGTAATGTTGCAGTTTAATATTAAACTAAACTAAAGATAAATACATACCGCTTTAACCTCCTGAAACGACTGCGAGCCAGAAGTATGTACAACTCGCAGCTTGCCTCGATTCTTCTTCATCTGCTCTAATTTGGTCTTGAACGTAACATCATCCCAATACGCACACATCGCAGCCCATGCTGGATCTGATACTGCCGGCGGCTGATGATCTCGCAAAGTAGTCCCGGGCGATTCTTCTATCACCCGGACTGCCCTCTGTCGCATCTCGTACAGCCAGCCGGCATAATTCTTCGAGATGTGGGCAATGATAACGGCGTCACCATCCGCCTCAGTGATGCCGGTCTCGTATCTATAGTATCTCTATCAAACAGACATAACAAACATCTTATTAATTATTTGAACAATATGTAAATAACATGAACCTTGATTTAATATATGTAATTCGACTTACGTGAAACTCCCGCAACACTGTCACCATGAAGCCGGCATCGTAGCGCGAGTACTGGCTAAATCGCATGCAGCCAGTAGGGAGATGCGCCAGGCAGATGGCGTGTACGGTCGCCTTAGCGACAGGATCCATAATACTAGAATACAAAATTTATTAAGAACATTCTAATTGATATCATCGTGATTGAACATATATAAGTGATAGTTGAAACCTACACAGACGAGCCGACATCAACTGGAACGACGTCAGGCACTGCCGGCGGACGGCCTAATCGACCGAGGTTAGGCCCTCGCTGATGTCGACGTCTAGCATCTGTATGTTTAATATAGTTATGACATTGTCAATGAATGTATACTATAGTTATGAAAAACACGTTACTAATGCGCTAATTAGAAATCAACTCACTAGCATCTGAAGACGACCCGCCCTGGGAGCCGTCGCTCGATCTGGAGCGGCCGCCACCACGACCACCTCCACCGCTATGTCGAGGCATAGCTGTACTACTGAAATAACAGACATAGATACGATGACATTAATTAAATTTTATTGCAATTATTATATCTAATTTCGTTGTATAATATTTACAAAACACCAATTAGTGAAGTAGTACGTCGTCAAACCCGTCAGAATCAAAATCATTTTCATTTCCATCTTCTGATTCTGTCACTTCCTCTTCTGTATCAATTTCTTCCTCAGTATCATCTTCTACCACCACATACGGACTGACAACCACATCTTCCTCCACTTCGTCAACATCGAGTACGTTAACGACATCATCAACCACCACGTCGTCATCATCTAGCACAACGTGGCTGAGATTGCTAACTTGTTCTTGTAACGGGTCATCCGTACCATCAAATGATCGAGTCTTCGTTGTGACAACTGTATACCAGGGGGTTCTATAATTTACGACATTAGGGGCGTAGTACACTTGAGTTGTTTGGCTGGCTAACACCAATACGTCATCAGACTGTAAATTCGATTTTATATCTACTGTGATGATTCTATTACGATCAACTTTAACACCCTTTGCAGTATCAAACCAGCGACACTTAAATGTAACGACCTTTTTAGCACCTGGATAATTGAGCACAACCACTTCCTTTAATCTTCCATAGTAATTGGACTCAGAATCTCCATAACAACTTCCCAACACGACAACGCCAGAGTTGACTGATGTCAATTCATTCAAGTCATCAACCTTGAATCTATACCCATTCACGATACAACCTGGAAATGAACTAACGAGTTTGTACGGGCCTAAAATGACATCTCTAAAACGCTCATAATCGTTCTCTTCTTCAACCCTTCTCTTAAACCACTGATGGAAATTGTCATTAGTGAATGCTTCCATCTGTGATGTAGTCAACCCCGGGTTAGAAGCTCGCGATTCTAATTCGAATGCGCTGCGTACAATAATATGGCAATTGTTTAATTATTTGATTACGGTATGAAAAATTCATTGTCAACTTGAAATAATACATACTTGATGTACGACGATACTTCAGGCATATTCAGAAGCACATATGTAGATACAATCTTTAAATCTTTATCGGTTAGGTAAGTCGTTGTCTCATGTCCAAATGGTTTGGCCGAATAAGTGAATACAGCCAACTCATCAGCACGCGTTTGGGGATCGACGACGACCTCATTCCGACTACGACGATTGTGCTTCGTTGAGACTACATCGTCAAAGTATAGCGACTAAAACAATATTCAGGTGATGATTATAACCCAATGTAGGTGATATTACCTGTCAAAAGGATACATACATCGATATTGCACCGGTCCTCCAAGCTTAAGTTCATATGGCAGATGAATAGGCAAATGCTCCATCGAGTCAAAGAACCCTGGAGGTAAGATCATTTCGAGCTTACACATTATCAACACTATATTTTTCTCCATCTGCTCCACATCACGGTACCTTATAACAGTAGAGCAAATATCCCGAAAAAAATTTGAAAGTGCGGTAAATGCATCATTAATATTCCTCGGTAATACTTCACGAAAGGCAATTGGAATCAACTTCTGCATGAATACATAACAGTCATGACTCTTGAATTCGGTAATTTTTAACTGCTCAACCTTAGTACATCGAGAGATGTTAGAAGAATAACCATCTGGTAGCTTTAATGCACTAATTAAGCCACTTGCAAATGTTTTCAACCTATTGCTTGGTAAGATAAAATGAAGCTTTTGGTTTTGAGTTGTTAGGACGAAGCCACAATTCCCGCCTGATGTTCATTTCCTCTAAGTCTTTACGTGATTTGTCATTGTCTTTTGTTTTACCACTCGTATCTAGCACGGTGTAAAATAAGTTCTCGAACACATTTTTCTCCGTATGCATGACATCTATGCAATGACGAAGTGCTAGTGTACCCCAGTATGGCAACTCAAACCAAATGGGCGATTGTGTCCAATTATGAGCTTTACCGTACCCTATTACTCTCAACTTACCATGCTCCTTCCCAGGCGGTGGAAATGTCAAATCATTTAGCCATCTCAATACATCGCTGCCCGACAAGCGACCAACAACCCCCTTCTTTTCTGTTTTTCTATTGAACTGTGTAGACATCTTTCTATAACTGTGCTCAACAGGCAAGAATCTTCGAGCAGTTCCAAAGAAACTAGTTTTTCGCCCATAACGCAGTTGTGTGCCCTGCACATCCCCCATACAGACTGGACATGACAATTTACCATGGGTCGACCAACCACTGACCATCCCAAGTGCCGAAAAGTCAGTGATAGTCCACAACAAGGCTGCCTTCATCAAAAAATTTCGTCCGACAGATTTATCAAAAGTCTGAACCCCTGTTTCCCACAACATCTTAAGTTCATCGACTAACGGTCTAAGGTACACGTTGATGTCTTTTGTAGGACTCTTATCCCCCGGTATTAGTAAAGTCAAGAAAATATACGGATCCCTCATGCACATTGACGGTGGAAGATTGTAAGCTACCATAATCACTGGCCAAACAGAATATGGCTGACTAAAATTATTAAACGAACAAAATCCATCGGTAGCCATGCCAAGCCTGACATTCCTAACATCGTCTGCAAATTGTGGAAAATTAGCATCAAAATTCTTCCACTCATCTCCATCTGCTGGGTGAGTAAGCTGGCCAGGGACGACGTCCTTTGTCCTATGCCAACGCATACTGGGTGCAGTATGCGAAGACATGAATAGACGCTGCAACCTCGACGCAAGAGGAAAGTACCATAATATCTTCTTCGGAACATGTTTCTCCTTCCCCCCACGTTTTGTGATTTTGTACCGAGGCAAATTGCATATATCACACTGCACCTTATCTTTGTCCTCCCCATAGTATAACATACAGTCCTGCTCACAAGCATCGATCTTCTCATACCCAAGATTCAACCCCTTAACCATCTTCTTAACTTCATAGTAACTCGCGGGCAAGGTATTATCCTTAGGTAAGAACTCCCTAAAAATAGCAAGCAAATCATTGAATCCTCTCTCACTGCAGTCATGCTCATTTTTGTAGTGTAAAAGCTTCGTCACTGCAGAAAGCCTGGTGTGCTTGTCGTGTTCAGGATACAATAGGGTCCCTGATTCAGATAGCATCTTGTAGAAGGCAGCTGCTGAATCATTTGGCTTTTGTTGATCAGCACTGCTTGACGCATGCTCATTTTCAGCCCAGTCAATATTCGTAGGGCCATATGCATCTACCAATATCTCCACGACGTCATAGTTATCTGACTGGTCTATAGTACTGTCTGACAGTTTTCTAAACTCAACTGATTCCCCGTGATAAATCCATACCGAATACCCATCCACAAACCCACGTGAATACAAGTCAAATTTCACTTCATCGGCAGTCTTCCATATCATGTTCTTACACTTGAGACACGGGCATCTCATCTTTCCGTTCAGATCATCAGCATGTTCTATTGCTTTGTTCATAAAATTAGACACCCCGTCACGGTACGCATCAACTAATCACATCCCATCAATCTTTATCCTACGGTACATCCAACTCCGATCGGCATCCATCTTTAATTGAAGAAAATACCCAATTAGATCAAGAATAATCATGAATGTGATCCAAGCATGAAATTTAGTTTACCTAGTTTATATCTCCACTCCATAGGGGTTAGACTTCTATCCCGTTCCTGGATGCGTCTCCTCACTAGTGTCAATCTTAAGCACGTTCTTACTATTTTTAGAAATTTTTAGCAGTACCTCCCCATGGTCTCCAAGTACACGAAATAGACCAAGAAAACTTAGTCTAAGTATGCACTCGGAGAACATGTAGAGACACCAGCTGAAAGTTCCTCAAAACTTATAAAAACGCACCCTGTGCATTGGCACCGACCTAAGTGAGAGACATAACATCCAGTAACAGTCCCAAACTGGGAACTATTCGACACTCACTCCTAATGAGTGAATGTCGAACGGGTTTCTAATTGTATTTTATTGTATTTTATTTAATTTTGATTTTATTTAACTAAGTAAGTGCTACTCAATTTAATTATATTTATTTTGTATTATATTATATTAAATTAAATTAAGTCAATTTTTTTTGAATTAAATTTAATTTACTTTAATTTGTATTATCTTAAATTAAATCATATTTTTATTTTATTTTATTGTATTTTATTTAATTTTGATTTTATTTAACTAAGTAAGTGCTACTCAGTTTAATTATATTTATTTTGTATTATATTATTTTAAATTAAATTAAGTCAATTTTTTTAAATTTAATTTAATTTAATTTCTATTATCTTAAATTAAATCATATTTTTATTTTATTTTATTTTAAATTATTTAATTTAATTTATTTGTATTTTTGTATTATATTATAATATTTAATTTATTTAAATTTTATAATCTTAAATTAATTAAATTTAATTAATTTAAATTTAATTTGTATTATATTATATCATATTTTTTATTGGCTTAAATATAAATTACTACCTTAAACTATAGGCCATATTTCACTTTAGGGATCAAAGTATCAATTTTTTCAATCAGGTGATTAAACTATCAATTTTTTTTAATTGCAACAAATTGAGCCGCCACGTCAGAAATTGCTTACGTGGCTCTCGAGGTGGAGCCATCACCAGCTGATGTGTAAATAAATAAAATTATTTTAATATCTATTTACACATTTATTATACATTAAGGGCAAATTCGTCAAATTACTTATATTAATCATTTAAACTAAATAAAAACAACAAAATTATCTAAAATCTATACAATCTCAGATCAAAAACAACAAAAAATCTAAAACAACAAAATCTAAAATAATCAAAAACTCCTTTTAGCCAAATATTGAAGATCAATCTGCAACCAAAATCTATACCATCTCAGATCAAAAAATCATATACATCTCAGATCAAAAAGTCTATATCATCTCAGATCTGCTACCCATCTTAAAAATCCACATTCTCCCTACCAAAATTTATACCATCTCAGATCTACACCATCTTCCTTCACCATTACCTTCTTCTCTCTCATCGTACTTTTCTGAAATTCATGTTCAGAGCCGCCTGCATCGTTTTGAAGGTAACGACAATTCTATATTCATACCCCAAATTATTGAACTCATTATTCAATTATCTCCATTTATAGTATTGTTTGATTTTTTTTATGGGTGAAATATTAATTTTCAGATAGTGTAAATTGAATCAATATGAGATTAATTTTGTTTATTTAATCAACCTCTTATTTTCGTCTGCAGGTATTTCTGATTTTTATGCTTGTTCTCTAATTTTCTTCTGTTTTTACACGAGAGAGGAATTTAGGTTGAGAAATTGAACATTTTGCTAAAAAAATTCATCGATCTCAAAACCGATGGCATTATTATTTATCTCGAATCCCGAAGTAGCGTCAAATTCCAACAGCTCACGCGAATCTAAGCGTAAAAAGCGAAGAAAAATCGCAACGAACAATGAAATTGAAAATCACCAGCAGCTCAAAATCTATCGTAGTAGATGGAAATCCAGCACCGAACAGCAGATCTACTCAAAGAAACTCGTCGAAGCTCTCTGTAACAAGAATTCTTCTCAATCGGCGACGTCAACTGCTGGCGGCCGCGCCGTCCGTGAAACTGCCGACCGAGTACTCGCCGTCGAGGCTAAGGGAAGGACGCGGTGGAGCAGAGCATGAATTCAAACAGAGAAAGAGAAAACGAAAGGATGAAGTCAAAGTAATTTTTGTTAGGTTTTAAAGTTATTTGACGAATTTGCCCTTGCTGTATAATAAATGTTTAAATAAATATTAAAATAATCTTTTTTATTTGCACATCAGATGCCTAATGACCCACTCAGATAGATACGTCAGCAATTTCTGACGTGGCGGCTCAATTTGTTGCAATTGAAAAAAATTAATAGTTTAATCACCTGATTGAAAAAATTGATACTTTGATCTCCGAAGTGGAATATGACCTATAGTTTAAGGTAGTAATTTATATTTAAGCCTTTTTTATTTTATTTTATTTTATTTCATTTTAAAATAAGTAAATGTTACTCAGTATATTTTAATATTAGAAACTAATTAAAATCCATAAAGAAAATAAAGCAAGGCCCACATATATTGTAATTGAAGAATTCTGATAAGAATTTCGTCGAGAATTCCGTCGAGAATAAAAAATATACCAAAGGCAGTCCCAAAATCAGTCCTAATTGAGTCAATTAAGCATATGAATGAGTAGCCAATTTCATGAATACCCAAAATCAGTCCTACTGAGTCAATTAAGCATATCAGTACCCAAAATTTTCAAAACCTAAAATCAGTACACAATTTTTCCATTACCCAAATGATCAGTAGCCAATTTTATTAATACATGAATACATGAAAACATAAATCAGTAGCCACAATACAGCACAATCAGTAGCTAATTTACGAAGCATTTATACTAATTTCCATTAATTTCCCAACTCAGTAGCTAAAATTACACATATACAACACAATCAAAATTCAAAAATTAAAATATAAATTAAACCCAACCTTAATGAGAAATCGTTCTGAAATGTAAAAGGCTGGTGCTCGGAGGTGGTGGTCGCAGGTTCTGGAATGGAGGTGGCGTAGGTACCGGTGGTGGTCTGAGGTGGCGCAGGTGGAGGTCAGAGGTGGCTCAGGTGGTGGTCGACCAGAGTGACGAGAGATGAGAGAGTGGTGGTGGCGATGTGTTGGGGTGTGGTGGTCGCCGGCTAATGTGTGGTGGCAAGGTAGAGATGGGTCGGCTGAGAAGGCGAGAAGTCGTCTGAGAGAGAGAGAGATAGAGAGACAGAGAGTAGCGACTGAAATGAATCTGCAGATCTGTTTTTATTTAACAATTTCGACGGAATTCCGTCGACATTACATCGGTCGAGGATAAGTTAAAGTCGACGAACATTTTATCGAAGTTACTAATATTCTATCGAGATAACAATTCGCGCTGGCGGGCTTTTTTGGCGCCTTTACTCAGACATATTTTCGACCGAATTCGGTCGTATTTATGTTAGTTCTGACCGAATTAGGTTCGACAGAATATTCCGTCGGGAACACTATAAGATCGACTGAATGTATTCCGTCGGAGTTATTTTCGTCAGAGATAAACCCTTTTCTTGTAGTGTGTGGAGGTGTTGTAGAGAGACAGGTGGGAAGGTCCGGATAAGGCGGCGAGGATTCACGAGTCAAGTCGCGATTGGATCTAGCAGAGGTCTTGGATACTGAGCTTGGAATCAGCGGTGTCGAGAAAGAGAAGAGGGGATCTGAGGCGGAGAAAGAGAAGAGGGGATCTGAGGCGGAGATCGAGGAGAGCGATGCGGCCCTGTCGGTCCCCGGCGGAGAGGAGAAGGTGGGAGGGCGCGGAGGAGGGGTCGTCCGAGAGGATGTCAAGGCGGAGCGGGTGAGGAGACCAACAGACGGAAGTTACAAAAAGAGAGAGAGAGGGAGTGGAGGTGGAGTTCGAGGATAGAGAGGGAGGAGGAAGGGGGATAACAGTGATGAGATGCACAGAGCGTGAATCGACGACGGAGACGCTGCTACCGGCGGCGTAAGCGATGAGGCCGGTTGGGCTGAGGTCGGCGGATGGAAAACTAAGTACTTGGCGGCGAATGAGTTTAATGATATTGGTTAGGTTTGGTTATATTTAAAATGATTTGACATATTTACCCTTGATGTTTAGAAGAGATAATTAAAATAATATTTTTTAATTATACATAAGCATTATTTTGTCTAGTCAGCGGGCCACGTCAGCAATTTCTGACGTGACAGCCTCAATTGAATGAAATTAAAAAAAATAATAGTTCAATCATCTAATTGACAAAATTGAAAGGTGAATCACCGAAGTGGAATATGACTTATAGTTTAAGGTAGTAAATTATATTTAAGCCTTCTTTATATTAATTAAAAGAATTTAAATAAAGAGCAAAAAAAAACTTTGCATTCGTAACAAAAAGAAAATTCGTAACAAAAAGAAAATTCATAACTATTATTAAGTTGTTATAAATAAAATATCTTATAAAATATAAAATTAAATTGTTAATAATTTTTCTGAAAAAAATCAGAACAACATTAAATAAGTTTTTTTTTTGATAATGTGGAGTATCCGACCTGCAGGCTGATTAATCTCCCCAGTCCGAATCAGTGTGGGTTTGATAACATGCTTATGCAAGGCAGTCTGTGGCCTTCACAATTGTTGCAAGTGGGAGTCGATTCTAAGATGTCCAGGTTTACGGCTCATACAGGGCAACATTGAACCACTACGCCAATTACTTAGGTTAACATTAAATAAGTTGTATATACAATATTTTAATAATGTAACATTAAATCCGGACGAGTTCTGAAACAAATTCTAAAGAATCGGTATCAATGAACTTTTTATACGGACATGATAATTAAATATAAAAATTGAATTTAAAAATTAAATATAAATATTTTACGATTTCACTTATGTGTATTCTAGAGCCAAAATACAAATATAATTTTCCGCATGAATTTGTGCATCCACATAAAGTTCCTCGAACGGGGGTGCCGCCAGGATGGGTAGTTATTACCTTGCCTAAACCGCGCGTGGTATAAAAATAAGCTCATCCTTTAATTTGTTGTGGCAATTGCTTTTTGAAGTAAAGAAAACTTCTCACCCTTTTCTATTTTTGACTCTCGCAAAAACGGCACTAAGGTGTGTGATGGCTCCATAGATTGATCTAAGTGGTAAAATAATTCCAACTTATATTAAAATAAATATTAGGAAAATAAATTAGTCTCTCAATTTTTAAATTAGAGATACATTTATAAAATAATAATTTTAAGAATAATTTTATGTTCTTAAATATCGCCTTAATATCAGTTACAAAAATTCGTTTGTGGTAGTGAGATATTAAAAATGATAGTGAAAAAATAATACTTAATTCGTTTCGAATTATAAGATCAATATTGACTTTGTAAAGTCAATATAAGATATTTTTAAATTTAAAATTGACATAATTCAATTAAGCTTGACAAACAATAAATCTTGTATATAGTAGTACTTTTTAGGTAATTTATAAAATTAATAATTGTATTGACATAAACTACATATATAAATTCATGTCAATTCTGAATTTAAAAATATTTAAAATTGACATTTAAAAAGTCAATATTGATCTTCTAATTTGGAACACAAGTAGTAGCAATTAAGAATATTGCAAGACCTCAACTTTTTAATAAATAAAATTGAATTTCCTCTATTCTTTATCTTGAAATAATAAGGTGTTAAGTGATATGATGCTTTGGTTATGGGTGAAATGTGAAAATTTTACGAAATAAGAAAGTGGTTATAAAATATTCATTGTTGTCGGAAAATATTCGTTTGGTCGTGGAATATTCGTACGACGGCGCATCCATTTGTGGGCCCCATAACGAAAAACGGTCGGATGAAGAAAAAGACAAGTTTGAGTTTTTATAAATAACGGCGTAGTTGTTACCGTTAACACTGTTGGAATACCCGGTGGTTAAAATATAGTAATACGCGTGGTTGTACAGTAGTATACGGTATTGCACAGTATTGTTAGATTATTGATTCTTACGTAAGATGTGACGCCCCCAAAATTAGGTATTTATCACCCATCTTGGGTCGTCAGATACATGGTACAAAATACAAATACAAACTTAATTATACAAATGTCGTGTAACATACGACAATACATAAACTGAGAGTTCTAATAGGAATATTGTCATCTAGACAATATCCATACTCAAGGAGTCCTCATTACATTTATTATCACACTATTTACCAGAATGGTGAGGACTACTAATGCTATCTTCTGGACCATCACTCCTTTCCCTGACTCGTCCCAGCTATATTCTCATTTCCGTTTTAAAGAAGAGCTGAAATAAGGAAGTAGTTAAGTAGCAGAATACTTTTCTTCTCTCTCTCTATAGTTTCTCTCTCTAGAGTTCAGTGAATTCGTAAGAAAATAATGAAGAAATGAGCTTCTATTTATAGGAAAATGAAATGCATAGTAACTAATCCATGAACGGTCCAGATTGATTTACTTTAATCTGACGGTCCATATTTAAAGAAAAATCTTTTAAATAAAATATAATATATTCTATTTATAGAATAACTTTAATAAAGTATTCTGTTTTATATAAAAAGATTTTACTATGCAAAACACTATGCACAATAGAATATAATATATTCTATTTATAGAATAACTTTAATAAAGTATTCTGTTTTATATAAAAAGATGTTTCTGTTTTATTACGTTAATAATACGAATAAAACAAAACTTCATTATCGCTAAATAATTCATATTATTAATTGACAATAATTGAATCAAACTGAGTGACTTCTCACATAAGCATCAATACCGTGTGCTACTATGCAACCACACGTATAACTGTACTTTTACTATCGAGTAGTTCAACAGTATCAACGGTAAAACTTCCGCCGTTATTTTTAATAAAATATTTTTGTCGTTTTCTCAATCTGACAATAATTCCGTTGTGGGGTCCACCAATGATTGTACCGTCGTACGAATATTCCCCGTAATTAGTAACTCGTGAATAGTATTTCGACACAAAAAGTGTCCCAAATACTCGAGTGAACAATACTAGAGTGAATAATAATTTGGGTGAATAGTAAACCGTGAATAGTAACTCGTGAATAGTAACTCCGACACAAAAAGTGTCTCAAATACTTGAGTGAATAATACTAGAGTGAATAGTAATTTGGGTGAATAGTAAACGGTGAATAGTAACTCGTGAATAGTAACTCCTAAATAGTTACTCCGACACAAAAAGTGTCTCAAATACTTGAGTGAATAATACTAGAGTGAATAGTAATTTAGATGAATAGTAACCCGTGAATAGTAACTCGTGAATAGTAACTCATGAATAGTAACTCCGACACAAAAAGTGTCCTAAATACTCGAGTGAACAATACTAGAGTGAATAGTAATTTGGGTGAATAGTAACCTGTGAATAGTAATTCGTGAATAGTAACTCATGAATAGTACTCCGACACAAAAAGTGTCCCAAATACTCGAGTGAACGATACTAGAGTGAATAGTAATTTGGGTGAATAGTAACCCGTGAATAGTAACTCGTGAATAGTGACCATGTATTTTATGACAACTTGTTTACTTTAAAAAAAAATTCACATATCACCCTTAACTTTAACCTTTTATCAATTTAACCATTTACCAAAATAGAAAAATTGAATACTTTTATTTCATAAAAATCGGGGTCTCACAATCTCCCCTCCTTATGGAATTTCGCCCTCGAAATTAACGTACGTACCTGATATTCGAAGAGATGAGAATACCTTACTTTCTTTTCGGATTGTACCTTTCCGGATAATTCCGCTCTATCATGATTTTTGTATTTCTCATCTCCTGTATTTCGAATATCATTCTAGAATATACCTTCAAAACAAAGGTTAATCGACATACCACAATTTATCCACTTATTAAGTAAACAATTTCAGCTTAGGTAAGTCACACCCTAGCGAAATATATTACTCGTCTTCTAGACTAATATCTCCGTCAGTGACCATATCCTTGTAACATCAATCAACAATTTCTGTCCACAATCATATGAATAACTCATAATCATAATTGTGATTCTGAATTACTTTTCGCACCCAGGAAGAAGAAAATTTACATCACCTATCTTCACCTGAAATATCAAAAATTATGGTTATACCAAATCACAATTCCTGCTCATAATCATACTAATAAATTCATCTTTGCACTACGGCTAAAGATTTACAACTGTATAACTAATAATCAACAGTTAATCTTCACACTACATGCCAAGGATATACAACTGTAAAATCAATAATGCTGAGACTTAGCTTAATAGTATCACGATCACGAATTATCCATGCACTACGTGCCAAAGATAATCGTGTTTTCAATTACGGTCATGATTATACCAAACAATTCCTGGTCATAATCATACCAAGTCCATCTATGCACGTAAGCCACAGATGACTTTTACCACATCTATGAATTAATATTTCATTGCTGAGACTCAGCTCAATAATTAATCCACATCATCGAATCATCCCTGCACTACAGGCCAAGGATATTCTTTAGTATCACGACCACGAATTATCCATGCACTACGTGCCAAAGATAATCGTGTTTTCAATTACGGTAATGATTATACCGAACAATCCCTGGTCATAATCATACCAAGTCCATCTATGCACGTAAGCCACAGATGACTTTTACCACATCTATGAATTAATATTTCATTGCTGAGACTCGGCTCAATAATTAATCCACATCATCGAATCACCCTTGCACTCCGGCTAAGGATATTCTTTAGTATCACGACCACGAATTATGCATGCACTACGGCTAAAGATAATCGTGTTTTTATCAACGGTCCTGATCATGCCATAAAACAATTAGTCTTTGCACTACGGCCAAAGAGAATCCATAGCCATAATCATACCAAAAACTGTCCATCAATGCATTACGGGCCAATGAGGACTTTTTCCACATCATTTGTAACATTACGGTCATGATTATACCGAATAATCCCTGGTCATAATCATACCAAGTCCATCTGTGCACTACAGGCCACAGATGACTTTCAACAAAATATAAACATGAGAATGAGGTATTGACGTATATAGGGTTTCAAACCTCTTAGAAACTTTCGCGTCATTCGCTCCTCATTATCGACCAAATAGGATGCAAACCGGGATAACTCCGCAAACTTAACCTCGTACTGCGATATGGTCATATTATTTTGCTCCAATGCTTATCTCAACATTGTTAGATGCCATTTTCAAACACTGCCACAAAAACAAGGGTTAATTAACATATCACATATTATCCCTATACTCTGACCGACCAATTAAATACCAAATAAACTTAGATAGGTCATACTAGCGAAGGAATTCCCCGTCTCTCCCCTCCTAGTTCTTATCTTACATCTCAGCCAGGGATCATATCCCTAAGCTCTGATACCAACTGTGACGCCCCCAAAATTAGGTATTTATCACCCATCTTGGGTCGTCAGATACATGGTACAAAATACAAATACAAACTTAATTATACAAATGTCGTGTAACATACGACAATACATAAACTGAGAGTTCTAATAGGAATATTGTCATCTAGACAATATCCATACTCAAGGAGTCCTCATTACATTTATTATCACACTATTTACCAGAATGGTGAGGACTACTAATGCTATCTTCTGGACCATCACTCCTTTCCCTGACTCGTCCCAGCTATATTCTCATTTCCGTTTTAAAGAAGAGCTGAAATAAGGAAGTAGTTAAGTAGCAGAATACTTTTCTTCTCTCTCTCTATAGTTTCTCTCTCTAGAGTTCAGTGAATTCGTAAGAAAATAATGAAGAAATGAGCTTCTATTTATAGGAAAATGAAATGCATAGTAACTAATCCATGAACGGTCCAGATTGATTTACTTTAATCTGACGGTCCATATTTAAAGAAAAATCTTTTAAATAAAATATAATATATTCTATTTATAGAATAACTTTAATAAAGTATTCTGTTTTATATAAAAAGATTTTACTATGCAAAACACTATGCACAATAGAATATAATATATTCTATTTATAGAATAACTTTAATAAAGTATTCTGTTTTATATAAAAAGATGTTTCTGTTTTATTACGTTAATAATACGAATAAAACAAAACTTCATTATCGCTAAATAATTCATATTATTAATTGACAATAATTGAATCAAACTGAGTGACTTCTCACATAAGCATCAATACCGTGTGCTACTATGCAACCACACGTATAACTGTACTTTTACTATCGAGTAGTTCAACAGTATCAACGGTAAAACTTCCGCCGTTATTTTTAATAAAATATTTTTGTCGTTTTCTCAATCTGACAATAATTCCGTTGTGGGGTCCACCAATGATTGTACCGTCGTACGAATATTCCCCGTAATTAGTAACTCGTGAATAGTACTTCGACACAAAAAGTGTCCCAAATACTCGAGTGAACAATACTAGAGTGAATAATAATTTGGGTGAATAGTAAACCGTGAATAGTAACTCGTGAATAGTAACTCCGACACAAAAAGTGTCTCAAATACTTGAGTGAATAATACTAGAGTGAATAGTAATTTGGGTGAATAGTAAATGGTGAATAGTAACTCGTGAATAGTAACTCCTAAATAGTTACTCCGACACAAAAAGTGTCTCAAATACTTGAGTGAATAATACTAGAGTGAATAGTAATTTAGATGAATAGTAACCCGTGAATAGTAACTCGTGAATAGTAACTCATGAATAGTAACTCCGACACAAAAAGTGTCCTAAATACTCGAGTGAACAATACTAGAGTGAATAGTAATTTGGGTGAATAGTAACCTGTGAATAGTAATTCGTGAATAGTAACTCATGAATAGTACTCCGACACAAAAAGTGTCCCAAATACTCGAGTGAACGATACTAGAGTGAATAGTAATTTGGGTGAATAGTAACCCGTGAATAGTAACTCGTGAATAGTGACCATGTATTTTATGACAACTTGTTTACTTTAAAAAAAAATTCACATATCACCCTTAACTTTAACCTTTTATCAATTTAACCATTTACCAAAATAGAAAAATTGAATACTTTTATTTCATAAAAATCGGGGTCTCACATAAGAAGGCACTACTCAATAATTGTTACAGTAATTACTGTTCAATATTTTATTTTGTTGATTCAATAATTGTTACGTTGATATTTTATATTATTTTTGTTTCAATAATTGTCACTGCACAGTATCTCCATTATCAAATCAATAATTCATATTATTTAATATTATTAGATAGCATTATTGACAATGTCTAAGGAAGTTCTGTTGAAGGAAAGGGTTTTGGTCATCTAATTGCGCGTCAGTAAGGAGAAATCATTATCGGAAAGCCCCCTCTTTCTTGAGAACGACCTGGTTGTCATAATTGTGATTCTGTAATATTATTTGTGAATAATTAATTATTGATTTATATAATAAGAAAATATTTATTTTATGTGGATGGATAGGAAAATATTTATTTTGTGTAGATATAAATGAAGGAATTAATGCTGAGGTATTTTATCAGTATTTTTTCAGAATTGAGGTATTAAAAATCATCCATATGTAGATTTCAGATATTTTTTGTTTGTAATTTGGAAAAACTTTCTTCTACAAAATTGTAGAGAATTTAATTTCCTGTGGAATGGATATAAAATTCGTATTTTTTTGATAAAAGGGCTATTTATTATAAATTATTGAAGTTTCAGAAATAAATATTTTTTTTTAAAACATAGGTGGGCCCCACTTTTGCTTGGTGTGAAAATTCTAATTTTTAGTGGGCCCCACTTGTGGTGGCTGATATTTTGATCAAGAAAGTGTGCGTATAATTTTTTTTGATAAATTAATATTTTATTAATTTAGTCTGCTTTGGTGTTCTAGCATTTTCCTATAAATAGGGTGCTTAGTTAGAATTGAAAATCAAACCAGAAACAAGTTTTTCTCTCTCTCTCTCTCTATATATATTATCGAGCGTATTTTGTGAGTATTTAGATACTTTGAGAGTTGCTATTCAGTGCAAGTTTCCTTCAGCATTACATCTGATATTCCAAGCAGAAGTACTGTTCTTTTGAGGTAAGGGATGTTATTTTCTTCGTAAATGATATAATTTCTTTCAATATCATTATGCCGAAATATTGATATGAAATTTATTATGAAATTTCAACCTTTTTGTGTCAGGGTTACTATTCACGTATATGGCACTATTCACGTATACGACACTATTCACAGAAAAATAATACTTTCTCTTCTTTGTCCAAGAAGTCTAGTATGGTTATTATCTTTCATTGTATACATATTTTGATCTTTATTTTTGAATTCTGCTCCACAATTGATTATTATGGAGTATTTTTAAACTTGGATAAACTGTAGTACGAATCCCTAATATTTGTCCTTTTGTCTCACTGAATTCGTTTTCTTTAAGATATTTTTTTATCATCCTCATTTCTAAATGATGATATTACTGAATATCTTTGGCCTGTAGTGCAAAGATGAATGATTAACTGATGAATATCTTTGGCCCATAGTGCAAAGATGAACAGGTGTTGAGATGAACATGACCAACTGATGATACAAATGAATATCTTTGGTCTTTAGTGCAAAGATGAATATTTGATTCAAGATGTATATTGATTGATGTAACAGGGATAAAATATTGATGATGGACTTTTAAATCTTAGAAGATAGTAGAATTCATTCTCTACTTGACTCTTCTAATAGATTGTTGTTTTCGCTGCAGTTGTTGATCTAAAACTTGTTGTCTATTATATTCTATCAAATTTTTTCCTGTTGAAGACCAATGATAATTTGTTGTATATTATCTTAGTTATAATATTCTTTACTGGGCTAGTTGAGCTCACCCTTTTCCTTTTTGTTCCATTTTTCTTCTCAGGAAGCAAGAATATAGCGAAAACTAGTCAGGGTATGGAGTGATATTTTCAGTCAATTGTGTTAGCAGTTCTCACTATTTTATAAAATAGTGTGATAATAATTATAATGAGGACTTCTTTTGAGTTTGAATACTGTCTATTAGACAATATTTGTATTTAAACTTACAGTAAATGTGTTGTCGTATTTTGTATGACAATTGTATTAATGAAGTTGTATTTGTTTCTGTATCATGAATTTGGTAACTCAGAATGGGTGATGTATACCTATTTTGGGGGCGTCACAGTTGGTATCAGAGCTTAGGAATATGATCTCTGGCGTAGATCGGGGAATAGAACTAAGACGGGATAGACGAGTAAATTCTTCTCTAGTGTGTCCTACCTAAGCTTATTTGTTGGTCGGTCATAATATAGGGGTATTATGTGGTATGTCTAATTCTTTAATTAACTTTTGTTTTATGGTAATATTTGAGAATGACAGCTGAGAATGTTAACAATAGAGTGAATGAAACCGTGGAGACACCTTTAATCACCAACCAGGGGAACGTGCAACAGGAAGGCAATATTCCTCCTATAAACAACATTACCGAACAAACGATGAATGATGGAATGTTTAGAAGCTTTTTTCAGTTCATGCAAAATCAGACGAGGGAGACTCGTGTACAAAATACGGGTGGAAATGATAGCAACGCGCGGCTTGTCACAGCCAAGCAGTTCAAAGAGTTGGGACCACCAGAATTTATGGGAAATTCGGATCCGATCAAGGCGAAAACGTGGGTTAAACAAATTACCAAGATATTTGATGTCTTGGGATGCACGGAGGAACAGAAGTTTCCATTCGCCACCTTTATGTTACGTGGTGAGGCAGACTACTGGTAGGAGTCTGTGAAGCGTACCCAGCCAGCCGCACTCAATATATCTTGGGAAACGTTTCAGAAACTGTTCAATGACAAGTAATTTTCTGAAAGTATTCTTCATATGAAGGAGGTAGAGTTTATTAGACTGGAACAGAACAACATGACTGTGTCCTAGTACGAGGCTAAGTTGGCAGAGTTATCTAGGTTTGCACCTCATTTGGTAGAGAATGAGGAACATATGACACAGATATTTCTGAGAGGTCTGAAACCTAAAATTCGGCAATATCTTATCTCTCATAAATGTTCTCTATATTCAGATGTTGTAAACAGGGCTCAATTATTTGATCGAGATAATGAGTATGTTCAACCGAGGGACCACAACCAGGGTCATACCGATAGCAGCAGTAATCGAAGCAATGACAACCAGCGGGGAGGAAAATATTTGGACAAAAGCGGTAACCACTCTGGTGGTAATCGTGGCCATGATAGTAGAAGAAGCGAGTCGGGGGGAGATTTAAAAAAGAGAAGGTACAACAATGATAACATGAAGACGTCAGCACCAACATCAACTGTTTCTAGGGGATGAGAACGATCACCGGTCGTTTGCTATAAATGCGGGAAAGAGGGACACATCACCCCAAACTGCCCCCAACAATCCAAGGTGTGTTATAACTGTAGAAAGAAAGGTCATATAGCTAGAGATTGTCTTGTAGTGAAACCAAGTCCAGCGGAAATGGTGACTCCGATGGCTGTTCCGGATAAGTCAAAGTCAGCGGTTCCTGGAAGAGTATTTGTCGTGACTGACCAAAACGCGAGAAACTCGAACGAAGTGATCACGGGTAAGCTAATCATAAACTCTTGCGAAGTTTATACCTTACTAGATATCGGTTCTACCTATTCTTTTATCTCTCCTACTTGTGCTCAATGTTTGAACTTGACTCCGGAGAAATTAGATTTTGACTTATCTGTTGAGACTCTGTTAGGAGAAACTTTCTTTACATCCACTGTTTATAAATCTTACTTGATCCAAGTTGGCACCATCACATTACATGTTGATCTTATCTCTTTAAAAATACTTGCATTTGATGTAATTTTAGGGATTGATTGGTTAAATATACTCATCATGTCAAAATTGATTATTTTCGTAAGGTTGTTAGTTTTCATATTCCTAACTAACCCGTCATGCGAATTCAAGCAACCAAATCACTAAAATCAATCACTGTCATATCAAGTTATAAAGCCATTCATTTATTGAAAAACATATGTCAAGCTTTCTTAGCCCATGTTATGAACATGAACAAAAATATGTCAGATTTGAATAATATTTCTGTTGTTAGTGAATTTCCTGATGTATTTCCTGAAGAACTTTCCGGTCTACCCCCAGAAGGTGAAGTTGAATTTTTTATTGACCTTGAACCTGATACAAAGCCTATTTTTAAAACCCCATATCGAATAGCTCCTATTGAACTTCAAGAGTTAAAGGTCCAACTATAGGAGTTGTTGGACATCGGTTTCATTTGTCCTAGTACATCTCCTTGGGGTGCTCCTGTTTTATTCGTAAAGAAAAAAGATGGGAGTATGCGATTTTGTATTGACTACCGGAAATTGAACCATGTCACCATCAAGAATAGGTATCCGCTACCTCGTATTGATGACCTGTTCGACCAGTTGCAAGGAGCATAATTCTTTTCAAAGATTGATTTTCATTCTAGATATCATCAGCTGATGATTAAAACTGATTACATTCCAAATACTGCCTTCAGAACTCGGTACGGGCATTATGAATTCTTAATCATGTCTTTTGGATTGACTAATGCTCCTGATGCTTTCATGGATATGATAAACCGTGTGTTCAAGGAATATTTGGATCAGTTCGTTGTTGTCTTTATTGATGACATCCTCATCTATTCCAAAAGCCGTGAAGATCATGAGCACCATTTAAAGCTAATACTTTAAAGGCTTCGCGATAACAAGCTATATGCCAAGCTGAAGAAATGCGAGTTCTGGCTTAAGAAAATAACATTCCTTGGGCACGTGGTGTCAAAACATGGAGTATCTGTTGACCCGGTAAAGATTGAAGCCATACAAAGTTGGGAGCAACCGAAGTCGGTGACCGAAGTACGTAGTTTTTTGGGCATAGCTGGTTATTATCGGAGATTCGTGGAAGGATTTTCTTGAATCGCTACTCCGTTAACTCAGCTGACTGGGAAAGATACAAAATTCGATTGGAGTGAGGAATGCGAGAAGATTTTTCAAGAGCTCAAAAAGAGACTCATTTCGGCACCTGTTCTGACAATACCATCTGGTTCGGATGGATTTGTTATCTACAGCGATGCTTCAGGCAAAGGGTTAGGATGTGTTCTCATGCAACATGGAAAAGTCATAGCCTATGCCTCGCGAAAACTAAAAGAATATGAGAGGAATTATCCTACTCATGATCTGAAGTTGGTAACAGTCGTTTTCGCGTTGAAGATCTGGAGGCACTACCTGTATGGGGAGAAAGTAGAGATTTATACGGATCATAAGAGCCTTAAATATTTCTTCACCCAAAAGGAACTCAACATGTGGCAACGAAGTTGGCTCGAGCTGTTGAAAGATTACGATCATACCATCCAATATCATCCTGGAAAAACAAACATGGTAGCTGACGCATTGAGTAGAAAATCGTATGCGGGTACTAGTGCGATGTTGTTAACGAAAGACCCATTTTGTACGACTTACAAAGGATGAAGATAGAGTTAAAGGCTCAAAGTTACCATGCGATAATATCAAACATACGAGTAGAACCGACTTTAATTGATAAAGTTAAAGCTGCTCAAGCCACAGACCCAGAGCTGATACGTATGAAGAAGAAAGTACAAGAAGGTGTTATTCTAGAAGCAAGAATCGATGAAGAAGGAATACTTCGAGTCAACTCCAGACTTTGCATTCCTAACGATTCTGACTTGAAGCATAGAAACATGATGGAGGCACACAAAACACCGTTTGCAATCCATCCTGGGAGTACCAAAATGTATCATGATCTTCGTCATACATTTTGGTGGAGAAATATGAAGAGAGAGATCGCGGAGTTTATCTCGAGGTGTTTAACTTGTCAACGTGTAAAGGCGGAGCATCAAGTGTCAAAGGGTCCATTGCAACCACTTGAGATTCTGAAATGGAAGTGGGAACACATTACTATGGATTTCGTTACGGGTCTTTCCAAGGTTTCTCAAAGCATAGATGCGATTTGGGTTATTGTTGATAGATTAACCAAGTCTGCTCATTTCTTGCCTATACGGGAGACTTATTCCCTTGAACGTCTTGCTCGTATGTACGTGAATGAGATTGTGAGTTTTTATGGCATGCCAGTATCCATAGTTTCGGATCGTGACCCAAGATTCACTTCACGATTTTGGGTTAGCTTGCAGAAAGCTATGGGCACGGATTTACAATTCAGTTCGGCATACCATCCTCAAACGGACGGGAAATTAGAAAGGACTATTCAAACTCTTGAAGATTTATTAAGACTCTGTGTCTTAGATTTCAAAGGAAGTTGGGATAAGTACTTGCCATTGGTGGAATTCTCCTACAACAACAGTTATCGAGCAAGTATAGGCATAGCTCCATTCGAGGTGTTGTATGGAAGAAAATGTCGTTCTCTAGTATGCTGGGACGAGATGAGTGAAGCAACGTTGTTGGGACTAGAATTGGTACGCATAACTACAGAAAAGATCCAAACGATTCGAAAACGTATACAAACGGCACAGGATCGACAAAAGAGTTATGCGGATCTTCATCGAAAGGACGTGAAATTTAATATTGGGGATGATGTATTGTTACGTATTGCTCCACGGAAGGGAGTTACAAGATTTGGGAAGAGAGGAAATCACAATCCAAGATTTATTGGTCCATTTGAGATTTTTGACCTAATAGGAAATGTGGCCTATAGACTCGCATTACCTCCAAGCATGTCTCGTGTTTATAATATTTTTCATATATCTATGCTTCGTAAATATGTGAAAGACCCGAACCACATTATTGAGTTAGAACCAGACGAGATAGTGAAAGATTTAACGCATGAGGAGGTACCTATTAAGATCTTGGATAGGAAATAGCATGTCCTACGCACCAAGGTTATACCACAAGTTAAGGTTTTGTGGAGGAACCATGCTATTGAAGAAATGACCTTGGAGTTGGAATCAGAAATAAAAGCGAGGTATCCTCACCTTTTCGAAACACCAGGTACGTACGTCAATTTCGAGAACGAAATTTCATAAGGAGGGGAGGTTGTAAGACCCCAACTTTTTAATAAATAAAATTAAATTTCCTCTATTATTTATCTTAAAATAATAAGGTGTTAAGTGATATGATGCTTTGGTTATGGGTAAAATGTGTAAATTTTACAAAATAAGCAAATGATTATAAAATATTCATTGTTACCAGGGAATATTCGTTTGGTCGTGGAATATTCTTGCTGTCGGGGAATATTCGTACAACGACGCAACCATTTGTGGGGCTCATAACGAAAAACGGTCGGATAAAGAAAACGACAAGTTTGAGTTTTTATAAATAACGGCGTAGTTGTTACCGTTAACACTGTTGGAATACCCGGTGGTTAAAATACAGTAATACGCGTGGTTGCACAGTAGCACACAGTATTGCACAGTATTATTAGATTCTTGATTCTTACGTAAGAATAAAATACTCAATAATTGTTACAGTAATTACTTTTCAATATTTTATTTTATTGATTCAATAATTGCTACGTTGATATTTTATATTATTATTGTTTCAATAATTATCACTGCACAGTATCTCCATTATCAGATCAATTATTCATATTATTTGAATAATATTGTTAGATAGCATTATTGGCAATGTCTAAGAAAGTTCTGTCTAAGGAAAGGGGTTTAGTCATCTAATTGTGCGCCAGTAAGGAGAAATTCTTATCGGAAAGCCCCCTCTTTCCTAGGAACGACCTGATTGTTATAATTGTGATTCTGTAATATTATTTGTGAATAATTAATTATTGATTTATATGATAAGAAAATATTTATTTTATGTGGATGGATAGGAAAATATTTATTTTGTATGAATATAAATGAAGGCATTAATGCTGAGGTATTTTATCAGTATTTTGTAGGAATGGAGGTATTAAAAATCATCCGTATGTGGATTTCGAATATTTTCTGTTTGAAATTTGAAAAAACTTTCTTCTACAAAGTTGTAGAGAATTTAATTTCCTATGGAATGGACATAAAATTCGTATTTTTCTGATAAAATGGCTATTTATTATAAAAAATAGAAGTTTCAAAAATAATTTTTTTTAAAACATGGGTGGCCCCACTTTTGGTTGGTGTAAAAATTCTGATTTTCGGTGGGCCCTAATTGTGATGGCTGATATTTTGGTCAAGAATGTGTGCGTAGAATTTTTTTTGATAAATTAATATTTTATTAATTTAGTCTGTTTTGGCGTTCTAACATTTTCCTATAAATAGGGTGCTTAGTTAGAATTGAAAATCACATCAGAAACAAGTTTTCTATATATATTATTGAGCGTATTTTGTGAGTATTTAGATACTTTGAGAATTACTATTCAGTGCAAGTTTCCTTCAGCATTACATCCGATATTCCAGTCAGAAGTACTGTTCTTTTCAGGTAAGAGATGTTATTTTCTTCATAAATGATATTATTTCTTTCAATATCATTGTGCCGAAATATTGATATGAATTTTATTGTGAAATTTCTACCTTTTTATGTCGGGGTTACAATTCACGTATACGACACTATTCATAGAAAAATAAAATTCTCTTCTTTGTCCAATATGTCTAGTATGGTTACTATCTTTGATTGTATCCATGTTTTGATCTTTATTTTTGAATTCTGCTCCACAATTGATTATTATGGAATATTTTTAAACTTGAATAAACTGTAGTACGAATCCCTAATATTTGTCCATTTGTCTCACTGAATTCGTTTTCTTTAAGATATTTTTTTATCATCCTCATTTCTAAATGATGATATTACTGAATATCTTTGGCCTGTAGTGCAAAGATGAATGATTAACTGATGAATATCTTTGGCCCGTAGTGCAAAGATGAACAGGTGTTGAGATGAACATGACCAACTGATGATACAAATGAATATATTTGGTCTTTAGTGCAAAGATGAATATTTGATTCAAGATGTATATTGATTGATGTTACAGGGATAAAATATTGATGATGGACTTTTAAATCTTAGAAGATAGTAGAATTCATTTTCTACTTGACTCTTTTAATGGATTGCTGTTTCCACTGCAGTTGTTGATCTAAAACTTGTTTTCTGTTGAAGAATAATGATAATTTGTTGTATATTATCTTAATCATAATATTCTTTACTAGGCTAGTTGAGCTCACCCTTTTTTTTTGTTCCATTTTTCTTCTCAGGAGGCGAGAATATAGCGAGAAATAGTCGGAGTATGGAGTGATGTTTCCAGTCAGTTGTGTCAGCAGTCCTCACTATTTTATAAAATAGTGTGATAATAATTGTAATGAGGATTACTTTTGAGTTTGAATACTGTCTATTAGACAATATTTGTATTTAAACTCACAGTATATGTGTTGTCGTATTTTGCACGACAATTGTATTAATGAAGTTATATTTGTTTATGTACCATGTATTTGACGACTCAAAATGGGTGATGTATACCTATTTTGGGGGCGTCACAAATATCATGTCACTTTTATCTTAAAATATAAATGTATCCCTTTAGAACATACTACAAAAATGTGTCCCTAATTTTAAAACAGAAAGTATATAAGATTGACCTTTAAAATTAATATTTTATCCGTTCTAAATTATAAGATTAATATTGACTTTTAAAAAGTCAATTTGAGATATTTTAAAATTCAAATGCATGAAGTCAATTAATTTATATCAATATAATTATGAATACTATAAACCATCTAAAAAGTACTGCTAATTATAAAATTTATTATTTTAAAAACTTAAATAAATCGTGTCAATTTTAAAATTTAAAATATCTCAAATTAATTTTTTTAAAATCAATAATAATCTTATAATTTAAAACAAAGAAAATATTATATTATTCAACAACAACATGCCACGTCAGTAAATTGTAATAATAAATTGGGTTCGGCCAAATCCAAGTTTAGGCTGGGAGCAATGGCTAGCTCAAGTTAAAGCCTCCCTCAAATTTAGTCAATTTTATGCTGTTCTTCTAAAAGTTCACTCGCGTGTATCCGAGTTCGCGACACACAACACATTTGGATCACGCGTGTTCCAATAAAACTGTTTGTCATCTTTTATATTTAATGGGGGACTGATTTTAACTATCCAAGTTACAACCCACTTTTAAAATTGTTTTAAAATATATTTTAGGCCAATTGGGTCTTTAAAATATTAGCATTTTGTGTCAATTTTGTTCCTTTTACGCGATTTGACCTAAACTCAACCCATTTGACCCTAATTTGATCCAATCCAAATTTTAATATTTTAAAATAAAATATTATTTTTAAACTAATAATTGTATTTAATAATTTAATATAAAATTATTATTTTTTAATTTTAAAAATATTTATAATTTTTAATATTTTAAAAGAACATAATATTTTCAAATTAATTTTAAAATAATAATTATATTTATTTATAATTTTGTTTATATTTAAAACTATTAAAATAATACATTTATTTATTATTTTAAAATAACATATTTAATTAATAATTTTAGAATAAATATAATTTTTAATATTTTAAAGGAAAATATTATTTTTAAAATAATAATTATATTTAATATTTTAAAATAAAATATTATTTTTAAAATAATTTTAACATTACAATATTTTTTACATTTAAAATAAAATATTATTTTAAATTTTTTTAATAATAATATTATTTTAAGGAAAATATATTAGAAACTTTTATATTTTCAAAAATGAGTATAATTTCACAAAATATAGATTCAAAAAAACTAAAGTTAATTTTTTTTAAAACTTAATTATTTTTATGAAAATTTTCTAAATTTTTTTTCTAAAAATAATAATTATTTTTAAAACTTTTTAATTTATTTTTTTTAAAAAAATTTGAATCAGGTTTTATTTATTTATATTTTACTGTTTTTTGTATTTTAATGTAAGACCCCGAATTTTATAAAATAAAAGTATTCAATTTTTCTTATAATTACAATTCAGTAAATGGTTAAATTGATAAAAAGTTAAAGTTATGGGTGAAATGTAAAATTTTTTTAAAATAAACAAGTGGTTATAAAATAATCATTGTTGTCGGGGAATATTCGTTTGGTCGTGGAATATTCTTTCTGTCGGGGAATATTCGTACGACGGCGCAGCTATTTGTGGGCCCCATAACGAATAACTGTCGGATGAAGATAACGACAAAAATTGAGTTTTTATAATTAACAGCGTAGTTGTTACCGTTAACACTGTTGGAATACCTGGTGGTTAAAATACAGTAATACGCGTAGTTGCACAGTAGCACACGGTATTGCACAATATTTTTTTCAATTATTGATTCTTACGTAAGAAGGCACTACTGAATAATTGTCACAGTAATTACTGTTCAATATTTTATTTTATTGATTCAATAATTGCTGCGTTGATATTTTATATTATTATTGTTTCAATAATTGTTGCTGCACAGTATTTCTAATTATCAGATCAATAATTTATATTATTTAAATAATATTATTAGATATCATTATTGGTAATGTCTAGAAAGTTCTGTCTAAGGAGAGGTTTGGTCATCTAATTGCGCGCTAGTAAGGAGAAATTCTTATTGAAAAGCCCCCTCTTTCCTGGGAACGGTCTGGTTGTCATAAATGTGATTCTGTAATATTATTTGTGAATAATTAATTATTGATTCATATGATAAGGAAATATTTATTTTATGTGGATATAAATGAGGGATATATTTTTGTGGTTAAAAATGAGGGATTTAATATTGAGGTGTTTTATCTGTATTTTTATCGGAACGGAGGTATTGAAAATCAAATTAGGGTTTTTAAGATATTTTGCGAGGGTTATAATTTTTAATCCGACCGTTGGATCGTGGTAATATTTGAATATGTTATACATGTATAAGTTGAGTATATGTCCACAAATTTTGAACCGTTAAAAATAAACGTATGATTTGTTATGAATTTTACGAGATGACTGGTTCAGAAATTGTTGAATTTTTGGAGTTAATAATTTTGGTGGAAAATTTTAGAATTGGTGGGTTCCACTCTTGGTTGGTGAAGAAATGTGCTGAGATTTTTATTCAAATGTGGTGGGTGGGAATAGTAGCAGGTAAAGCCATCAGGTTACAGGTTAAGTCTGCTTCGGCATGCTAATATTTTCCTATAAATAGAGGGCTAAGTTAGAATTGAAAATAACACCAGAATTCATAAGTTTTCTCTCTTTCTCTCTCTAGATTATTGAGTGTATTTTGTGAGTATTTAGATACTTTGTGAGTTTCTATTCATCAGTGCAAATTTTCTTCAGCCTTATATCGATCAGAAGTACTGCTCTTTTGAGGTAAGGGATAGTAAGGGATTTTAAGGGTTGTTATGTTTTTCAGTTTCGTAATTTTTCTGACCTTCAAAAATTCTGGAAAAATTTGAAATGATATTTTGATGAGTTTTCTTGATTGTGTCCAAAAATGGTGATTTTTGGATGTATAGATTAAGAGTTATGAATTTTATGAGAAAAGACTATTTTAAAAGTAACCGTTTATAACTTCTTGTGGTTAACTCTAAAATTGATAAAATTTTTATTGGGAGTACATGTATATGATAGGAGTATACTCTTTGAATTTCAGAATTTTTAGATAAAAGTACAATTTTTGATAAATGTCTAAATATTCGGCTGTTTTGGCCATATTAAAAATAGTAAATGACTTTTAAAAATTCTGAGAAAAATATATGTTCACTATGGGACTATATTATGCTAAATTCCAGAAAAAAAATATTATTGGAACTGATTTGATATTTTTCATGAAAATAGTCTAGTTATGAGTAAATGAATTAAATATGTTTTGTGAAGTAAGAAAATTAGAAAATAGGATTTTATGCCTTAAGAATCCTATATGAGGTATATGCAAATTTTTTATGAGGGTTTTTGGTTATTGGTGATAAAATTTTATGAGTTTGACATTTTAGGATGATTAAATGTATTATTAGTAAAGTGTAAATAATTTAAATAAATTGTTTATAAGCTTAAGAAATATTATTATTTCAATATCATTATACCGAAATATTAGTGTGAATTTTATTGTAGAATTTTTACCTTTTTGTGTCGGGTTTACTATTCATGAGGTACTATTCACGAGTTACTATTCATGGATTACTATTCATGAGTTACTATTCATGAGAAAATTGGTTTCTTTTTCTGACCAAATTATAATTGAGTTATGAATATTACTCTTGAGATTAAATCTATATGTTGATTATATTGATTTCATTATCATATATAACATTTTTATAATCCTAATGATGATATTTCTCTTTGACTTAAGTGTAAAGATGGGTAGATTTTTGGTATGATCATGACTATGGGTTCCCTTTGGCCAGTAGTGCAAAGTTAAATTGTTGACTGGTATGATCATGATCATTGAATTTATAAATGAATATCTTTAGCTTAAGTGCAAAGGTGAAATGATCAACATGGTTATAATTATTGTTTATATAAATTTTGAAATGATTATATATTTCTTTGAGATATGAATATATTTGGCCTGTAGTGCAAATATGAACTGTTGAGGAATATCATTGGCCTGTAGTGCAAAGATGAATTGTTGATGAATATCTTTGGCCCGTAGTGCAAAGATGACCTGTTATTGAATATCTTTGGCCAGTAGTGCAAAGATGAACTGTTGACGAATATCGTTGGCCTGTAGTGCAAAGATGAATTTATTAATATGATTATGAACAGGAACTGTGATTTGGTATAACCATGATCTTTGATGTTTCAGGTAAAGACATGTGAGGAAAATTATCTTCGTCTTGGATGCGAAGAGGAATTTAGAATTACAATTATGATTATGAGTTATTCATATAATTGTGAAAATGAACTGTTGATTAATGTTACAGGGATAAAACATTATTGGTGGACTTTTAATGTGGAGAAGATAATATACTTTATGGTCTATTTGACTCTTCTAATAGTTTGCTCGTTCCGCTGCAACTATGGTTGAGAAGTTTTATCATCTACCATATGTTTTAAATCTCTGATTTATTACTGATGAAGGCTATTGATAATTTAATTATCTTTAGTCATGATATTCTTTACTGAGCTAGTTATGCTCACCCTTTTACTTCACAATTCCTTTTCAGGTAATAAGAGTGTAGCTGGGTCGAGCGGGGGTAACAAGGGAATAGAACGGTGGTCTCTAGCTGTGGAGTTCTCCCTAAGCAGTATAGAAAGGTTCATTTAGTAGTTATATTTGGTGAATCCAATAGGGTGAGGCGAACCCAACGTTGGAAGGGTGTTTTGCCACTACCATACAAGATGTCTAATGCAATACAGCCTCGTGTCATCATAAGACAGGATTGTGCTCATCCACTTGCTGAGTATATTTAAGAGCACTACCTATATAATCTTGGTGTTTGTTTGAAGTATAATTCTCAATTAGAGACAGTGGAGATAATGATAAGTCAAGAGAAGACTCACCATTGGGAAGAATATGATAGTAATCTTCTCATTTTTCTTTGGGGTATATTGGGTCAACCAAGGATAATTCTGTGGCCATATGATATCTATCACAACCTAGACGCATGGCCTCCCATGTACGATGGTTTCCTTGAGCACTTTCCAAATATTCTAATTTCTGAAACAGTCTTTGACTATACCTTTATGTAAGGTGCCACTGTGGGGTGTTGTCCACGGTTGGGACATGTGTCACATTTGGTATATATTTGTATCCAAACTCACAGCATATGTGTTGTTATATTTAATACGACAATTGTTGTAATAAAGTTGTAGTTATTTTTTGTACCATATATTTGGCGACTCAGAATGGGTTGGATGGAATGGACCTACTTTGGGGTCGTTACATTTAATTTCTATTTTTAGTTTTATTTTAAAAAAATTTAATATTAAGAATACATATAATAATGGTAAAGATATTTACTTCTTTTTTTTTGAAAATAAAGTTTTGCATTAAAAATGAAAAAAACTACTTTTTTTTAAATAAAGTTTTATTTTTTTATTTAATTTTTTTGAATCTATATTATATGAAATTTTATTCATTTTTTTACAAAAATAAAAGTTTCTAATATCTTTAGCTTAAAATAATAATTATTTTTATAAAATTTAAAAAATAATATTTTACTTTAAATATAAAAATTAAATATTATTTTAAAATTAATTTCAAATAATATTTTATTTTAAAATAATAATTATTTAAAATAGATATTTTATTTTAAAATATTAGATATAATTATTATTTAAAATAGTATTTTAATTTAAAATATTAAAAGTAATATTTATTTTAAAAATATTAAAAATATTTTATTTAAAATATTAAATAATAATTATTATTTTAAATTTTTGTAAATATAAATATAACTAAATATAAATATAAATATAAATAAATATAATTATTTTTCAAAAAATATTATGTTCTTTTAAAATATTAAAAATAATAAATATTTTAAAAATATTTTATGTGACGCCCCCAAAATAGGTATACACAACCCATTCTGAGTCGCCAAATATATGGTACAGAATTCAAATACAAACTTAATTATACAACTGTCGTGTAAAATACGACAAAATATAAGCTGAGAGTTTTAACACGAATATTGTCTCATAGACAATATCCAAACTCAAATAAAGTCCTCATTATAATTATTATCACACTATTTCATAGAATAGTGAGAACTACTATAGCCACCATCTCGGACCATCACTTCGTTCCCTGACTAGTCCCACCTATATTCTCATTTCTTGAATAGAACAATGAAAGAAAAGGGTGAGCTCAACTAGCCCAGTAAAGAATATTATGACTAAGATCATGCAGAATAAATTATCCTTAGCCTTCAACAGTGTAAAATTGATATAATACAACAGACAAAAAGTTTAACTGCAGCGGAACAAACAATCCATTAGAAAAATTAAGTAGAGCATGATATCTATTATCTTCTATGATTTAAAAATTCATCATCAATATTTTATCTCTATAACACATTTCAATAAATAATCCACATCACCGAATTATCTATGCACTACGGGCTAAGGATATTCGTTAGTATCACATCCACGATGTGACGCCCCCAAAATAGGTATACAACACCCATTCTGAGTCGCCATAAATATGGTATAGAAATAACTACAACTTTATTAATACAATTGTCGTACAAAATACGACAACACATAAACTATTAGTTTAAATACAAATATTGTCTTCTAGACAGTATTCAAACTCAAATAAGTCCTCATTACAATTATTGGTACATTATTTTATAAAAATGATGAGGACTACTAAAATAACTTTCTAGAACCATCATTCCATATCCCGACTAGTACTTGCTACATTCTCGCCGCCTGAAAAGAAAAATAGAACAAAAAGGAATGGGTGAGCTCAACTAGCCCAGTAAAGGATATTATGACTAAGATAATATAGAACAAATTATCGTTAGTCCTCAACAGAGAAAAATCTGATAGAATATAATAGACAACAAGTTTCAGATCAATATTCGCAGTGAAAATAATAATTTATTAGAAGAGTTACGTAGAGAATGAAATCTACTATCTTCTATGATTTTAAAAGTCCATCATCAATATTTTATCCCTGTAACATCAATCAATATACATCTTGATTCATATATTTATCTTTGCACTACATGCTAAAGATATTCATCAGTTGGTCATGTTCATCTCAACACCTGTTCATCTTTGCACTACGGGCCAAAGATGTTCATCGGGAAATCATTCATCTTTGTACTACAGGCCAAAGATATTCAGTTATATCATCATTTAGGACTGAGGATGATGAAAAATATTTTAAAGAAAACGAATCCAGTGAAACAAAAGGACAAATATTAAGGATTCGTACTTTAAACAATACAAGTTCAAAAATACTTAATAAATAACCATAATGGAATAAAATTCAAGAATGAAGATCAAAACATGGATACAATCAAAGTTAGTATCCATAATAGATTTCTTGGACAAAAGCAAAAATTTAATTTTTTTGTGAATAGTGCCGTATTCGTGAATAGTGCCATATACGTGATGTAAGACCCCAACTTTTATAAATAAAGATGAATTTTCTATAAATATCATTTTTGAATATTATGGAGTTAATTTGATATAATGTTATAGTTGTGGGTAATATTTATAAATTTTACAAAGTACGCAAGTTGTTATATAATATTCGATTGGTCGGGAAATATTCGTTTTAACAGGGAATATTCGTACAACGACACAATCATTGGTGGACCCCACAAAGAAATTATTGTCGGATTGAGAAAAAGACAAATATTTTATTAAAAATAACGGCGGAAGTTTTACCATTGTTACTGTTGAACTACTCGGTAGTAAAAGTACAGTAATACGTGTGGTTGCATAGTAGCACACGATATTGATTATTAATATTTATGTGAGAAGTCACTCAGTTTGATTCAATTATTGTCAGTTAATAATATGAATTATTTAGCGATAATGACGTTTTGTTTTATTCCTATTATTAACATAATAAAATAGAAACATCTTTTTATATAAAACAGAATACTTTATTAAAGTTATTCTATAAATAGAATATATTTTATTTTATTTAAAAGATTTTTCTTTAAATATGGACCGTCAGATTAAAGTAATCAATCTGGACCGTTCATGGATTAGTTACTATGCATTCTATTTTTCTATAAATAGTAGCTCATTCCTTCATTATTTTTTACGAATTCACTGAACTCTAGAGAGAGAAACTATAGAGAGAAACTATAAAGAGAAAGAAGAAGAGTATTCTGCTACTTAACTACTTCCTTATTTCAGCTCTTCTTTAAAACGGTAAGGGGTGTTATTCTTTCTTATTCATGAAGAGAACTATTGTTATTCTATTTTTTATTATTCTGTTGGAATAACCTATATACGCGGTCTACCCTATATTTGGTGACATTCTTCTAGTATTCTGTTGGAACATCCTGTCTGTGTGTTTTACTCCGGACCTGGTTCCGTTTTTATTATTATTCTGTTGGAACATCTTGTCTGTGTGTTTTACACCGGACCTGGTTCCGTCTTGTTATTATTCTGTTGGAACATCCTGTCTGTGTGTTTTACACCGGACCTGGTTCCATTATTTATTATTCTGTCGGAATATCCTGTCTGTGCGTTTACGCCGGACCTGGTTCCATTATTTATTATTCTGTTGGAATAACCTGTCTGTGCGGTCTATCGCATGCATGGTGATTTATTTTGTTATTCCATTCATTATTGTACTCAGTTGGTTAAGTTTTGACTTCTATACTCCATGAAATTTGTGGAATATCCTTGATAATTGCGTTTCATCCAGTATCTTTTCATGAAAATATTCTTCTAAGCATTCTTGAATTTTACTCCACAAAGCAGTATCATGTTGACAATTTGGACATTGTTAATTCTTGGATAAATTAATTCTTGAACTTGTTTTATTGAATTCTTATATCATTGTCATCATCCTCATGTTTATAAAATGTTGAAAGTCATCTGTGGCCTGTAGTGCATAGATGGACTTGGTATGATTATGACAAGGGATTATTCGGTATAATCATGACCGTAATGTTATAAATGATGTGGTAAAAGTCCCCATTGGCCCGTAGTGCATTGATGGACAGTTGTTGGCATGATCATGACCATTAATGAATATACGAATATCCTTGGCCGTAGTGCAGGAGTGATTCGATGATGTGGATTATTTTATTAAGCTGAGTCCCAGCGATAACAGTGTTGAAAAATATTTTAAATCATAAAAGATAGTATAATTTATTTTCTACTTGACTCTTTTAATGGATTGCTTGTTCCGCTACAATTAAACTTGATGTCTATTATATTTTATCAGTTTAACATTGTTGAAGGCTAATGATAATTTATTCTGTATTATCTTAGTCATAATATTTCTTACTGGGCTAGTTGAGCTCACCCTTTCTTTTACTATTCTCTTCAGAAAATGAGAAAGTAGCTGGGGCAAGTCGGGGAACGGAGTGATGGTCTGAATGATAGTATTAGCTACTAGTCCTCACTATTCTATGTAATGGTGTGTTAATAAATGTAATGAGGACTCCTTTTGAGTATGAATACTCTCTAGAAGATAATATTTGTATTCAAACTCACAGTTTATGTTTTATCGTATTGTACACGACAGTTGTATTAGTAAGTTGTATTTGTATTCTGTACTATGTATCTGACGACCCAAGATGGGTGATGTATACATTTTGGGGGCGTCACACGTGAATAGTGCCGTATACGTGAATAGTAACTCCGACACTAAAAGACAAGAATTTTACAAGAAAAATCTTACCAATATTCCGGCATAATGATATTGAAAGAAATAATATCATTTATACAAAAAAAATAACATCCCTTGCCTCAAAAGACAGTTCCTCTGACTGGAATACTGGATATAGTGCTGAAGAAACTTGCACCGTATAGCAACACTCAAAGTATCAAAATACTCACAAGAATAAACTCGATAATATAGAGAGAGAAAACTTCAGTTTCTGGTGTGATTTTCAATTCTAACCTAAGCACCCTATTTATAGGAAATTGCTTAGAACTCCAAAGTAAAAAATTTAATAAAATATTAATATATTTATATAAATTTCCTACGCCCACTTTGACAATCCAATTTCAGCACATTAACCACACAAGTGGGGCCCACCATCTCACAAAAAACGTTTTTCATAAAAAAATTATTTTAAACTCCAAAAATTAATTATTCCAGAACTTCAATAATTCATAATAAATAGCTCTTTATCAAAAAAATTTAAATCTTATGTCCATTCTATAGAAAATTCAATTTTCTACAATTTTGTAAGTTTAAGTTTTTTCAAATTTCAAACAGAAATTGACCGAAATTCACATACGGGCGATTTTACAGGCTATAATCAAATTTCAGTCAAGAAATGGGGTCCACAAACATGAAAAACATGTTTTAAATATTTTTAACAACAAAAATACTCTTCCTCCTCATTTATTCATATATCCCACATTCATTGCAAAAATATCACCATTATTATATTATTATAATATAATAATATATTTAAATAAATTATTTTATCAGAAAAGATAAAATATCAATTTTCAACAATTGTCATATTAAAAGTTTTCTCCATCTATATCCACATAAAATAAATATTTTTCTTATCATATAAATCAATAATTAATTATTCACAGATAATATTACAAAATCACAATACTGATAAACAGGCCGTTCCTAGGAAAGAGGGGGCTTTCCAATAAGAATTTCTCCTTACTGGCGCGCAATTAGGTGACCAAACCTCTCCTTAGACAAAAATTTCTAGACATTGCCAATAATGCTATCTAATAATATTATTCAAATAATATGAATTATTGATCTGATAATAAAAAATACTGTGCAGTGATAATTATTGAAACAACAATAATATAAAATATCAAGTAGCAATTATTGAATCAATAAAATAAAATATTGAACAGTAATTACTGTAACAATTATTGAGTAATGCCTTCTTACGTAAGAATCAATAATTGGTGCAATACCGTGTGTTACTGTGTTTTTAACCACCAGGTATTTCAACAGTGTTAACGGTAACAACTACGTCGTTATTTACAAAAACTTATACTTGTCGTTTTCTTCATTCAATCGCTTTCCGTTATGGGGCCCACACAAGGCTGCGCCGTAGTACGAATATTTCCCGACAGTAAAAATATTTCACAACCAAATGAATATTCCCCGACAACAATGAATATTTTATCACCACTTGCTTATTCCAGATATTTGCGCATTTTACCCATAGCTAACCTCATTAATCAAATCAACTCTTACTATTTCAAAATAATAAATAGAGAAAATTCAATTTTATTAATAATAAGTTGAGGTCTTACAACCTCACCTCCTTATGAAATTTCGTCCTTGAATTTGACGTACGTACCTGGTGTTTCGAAAAGGTGAGGATACCTCGCTTTCATTTCCGTTTCCAACTCCCAGGTCATTTCCTCAATAGCATGGTTCCTCCATAAAACTTTGACTTGTGGTATGACCTTTGTGCGTAGGACATGCTCCTTCCTATCTAAGATCTTGACAGGTACCTCCTCGTACGTTAAGTCTTCGGCTATCTCGTCTGGTTCTAAATCAATAATTTGGTTTGAGTCTTTCACATATTTACGAAGCATAGATATGTGAAAAATATTATGAACACGAGACATGCTTGGAGGTAACGCGAGTCTATAGGCCACATTTCGTACTCGGTCAAGAATTTGAAATGGACCAATAAATCGTGGATTGAGCTTTCCTCTCTTCCCAAATCTTGTAACTCCCTTCCATGGAGCAACTTGCAACAATACATGATCCCCAATACTAAATTTCACGTAATTTCGATGAAGATTCGCATAACTATTTTGTCGATCCTGTGCCGTTTGTATACGTTGTCGAATCATTTGGATCTTTTTTGTATTAATACGTACCAACTCTGGTCCCAACAATGTTGCTTCACCCACCTCATCCCAACATACTGGAGAGCGACACTTTCGTCCATACAATGCTTCGAATGGAGCCACACTTATACTTACCTGATAACTATTATTGTAGGAAAATTTCACCAATGGTAAATACTTATCCCAACAGAGTCTTAATAGATCTTCAAGAGTTTGAATAGTCCTCTCTGATTGTCCGTCCGTTTGAGGATGGTATGCCGAACTGAATCGTAAATTCGTGCCCATAGCTTTTTACAAGCTAACCCAAAATCGGAAGTGAATCTTAGGTCATGATCCGAAACTATGGATATTGATATGCCATGCAACCTCACAATCTCATTCACGTATATAAGAGCAAGACGTTCAAAGGAATAAGTCTCCCGTATCGGCAAGAAATGAGCAGACTTGGTTAATCTATCAATAATAATCCAAATCGCATCTATACCTTGAGAAACCTTGGGAAGACCCGTAACGAAATCTATGGTAACGTGTTCCCACTTCCATTTCAGAATCTCAAGTGGTCGCAATGGACCCTTTAGCACTTGATGCTCCGCCTTTACACGTTGACAAGTTAAACAACTCGAGATAAACTTCGCGATCTCTCTCTTCATATTGCTCCACCAAAATGTATGTCGAAGATCACGATACATTTTGGTACTTCCAAGGTGAATTGCAAACGGTGTGTTATGTGCCTCCATCATGATTCTATGTTTCAAGTCAGAATCGTTAGGAACGCAAAGTCTGGAGTTGACTCGAAGTATTCCTTCTTCATCGATTCTTGCTTCTGGAATAGCACCTTTTTGCACTTTCTTCTTCATACGCATCAGCTCCGGGTCTGTGGCTTGAGCAACTTTAAATTTATCGATTAAAGTTGGTTCTATACGTATACTTGACATCATCGCATGGGTCCTCGGAGTCTTGAATTCTATTTTCATCTTTTGTAAATCACACAAAATGGGCCTTTGTGTTGACAACATCGCACTCGTTCCCGCATAAAATCTTCTACTCAATGCGTCAGCTACTACGTTCGCTTTTCCAGGATGGTATTGAATGGTATAGTCATAATCTTTCAATAGCTCGAGCCAATGTCGTTGCCGCATGTTGAGTTCCTTTTTGGTGAAGAAATATTTGAGGCTTTTATGATCTTAATATATCTCCACTTTCTCCCCATATAGATAGTGCCTCCAGATTTTCAACGCGAAAACGACTGCTGCCAACTCTATATTATGAGTAGGATAATTCATCTCATATTCTTTAAGTTGTCGCGAGGCATAGGCTATGACCTTCCCATGTTGCATGAGAACACATCCCAACCCTTTGCCTGAAGCATCGCTGTAGATAACAAATCCATCCGAACCAGATGGTATTGTCAAAACAGGTGTCGAAATAAGTCTCCTTTTAAGCTCTTGAAAACTCTTCTCGCATTCCTCGCTCCATAAGAATTTTGTATCTTTTCGAGTCAGCTGAGTTAACGGAGTAGCGATTCGGGAAAATCCTTCCATGAATCTCTGATAATAACCAGCTAAACCCAGAAAGCTACGTACTTCGGTCATCGACTTTGGTTGCTCCCAAGTTTGTATTGCTTCAATCTTTGCTGGGTCAACAGATACTCCATGTTTTGACACCACGTGCCCAAGGAATGCTACTTCCTCAAGCCAGAACTCGTATTTCTTCAACTTGGCATATAGCTTGTTTTCACGAAGCCTTTGGAGTACCAGCTTCAAATGGTGCTCATGATCTTCACGACTTTTGGAATATATGAGGATGTCATCAATAAAGACAACAACAAACTGATCCAAATATTCCTTGAATACTCGGTTCATCATATCCATGAAAGCCGCGGGAGCATTAGTCAATCTAAAAGACATGACTAAGAATTCATAATGTCCGTACCGAGTTCTAAAGGCAGTCTTTAGAATATCCTCAGTTCTAATCTTCAGCTGATGATATCCAGAACGAAGTTCAATCTTTGAAAAGAATTGTGCTCCTTGTAACTGGTCAAACAGGTCATCAATGCGAGGTAGCGGATACCTATTCTTGATGGTGACATGGTTCAATTCCCGATAGTCAATACAATGTCGCATACTCCCGTCCTTCTTCTTTACAAATAAAACAGGAGCACCCCAAGGAGATGTACTAAGACGAATGATACCGATGTACTAGGAACTCCTGAAGTTCAATAGGAGCCATTCGATATGGGGTTTTAGAAATGGGCTTTGTACCAGGTTCAAGGTCAATAAAGAATTTAACTTCACGTTCTAGGGGTAGACCGGAAAGTTCTTCAGGAAATACGTTTGGAAATTCACTAACAACAGAAATTTTATTCAAATCTGACGTGTTTTTGTTCAAGTCCATAACATGGGCTAAGAAAGCTTGACATCCGTTTTTTAATAAATGAGTGGCTTTATGGCTTGATATGACAGTGATTGATTTCAGTGGTTTAGTTGCTTGAATTTGAATAACAGGTTGGTTAGGAATATGAAAACTAACAACCTTATGAAAACAATCAATTTTGGCATGATGAGTAGTTAACCAATCAATCCCTAAAATCACGTCAAATGCAGGTATCTTTAAAGAGATAAGGTCAATAGGTAATGTGATGGTGCCAACTTGAATCATACAAGATTTATAAACAGTGGATATATTGAAAGTTTCTCCTAAAGGAGTCTCCACAATAAATCAAAGTCTAATTTCTCCGGAGTCAAGTTTAAACGTTGAGCACAAGCAGGAGAGATAAATGAATGGTTAGAACCAATATCTAGTAAGGTATAAACTTCGCAAGAATTTATGATTAGCTTACCCGTGATCACCTCGTTTGGGTTCCTCGTATTTTGACCAGTCCCAACAAACGCTCTTCCAGGAACCGTTGACTTTAATTTTTCTGGGACAGCCTTTTGAGTTACCATCCCCGCTGGACTTGGTATTGTTACAGTACAATCTCGAGCGATATGTTCTTCCTTTCCACAGTTATAACATACCTTGAACTATTGTGGACAGTTTGGGCTGATGTGTCCCTCTTTTCCACATTTATAGCATACGACCGGTGGTCGTTCTCCTCCTTTAGAAACAGTTGATACTGGTGCTGACGTCTTCTCATTGTCATTGTTTAATCTCTTCTTTTTAAAATTTCCACTTGACTCTCCTCTCCTATTATCATGGCCACGATTACCACCAGTGTAGTTATCACTTTTGTCTGAATTTTTCCCTCTCCGCTGGTTATCATTGCTCCGATGACTACTGTCACCAGTATGACCCTGGTTGTGGTCCCTCGGTTGAAAGTACTCATTATCTCGCTCTAATAATTGAGCCATGTTGACAACATCTGAATATATAGAAAATTTATGAGAAATGAGATATTGACGTATGTCGGGTTTCAAACCTCTCAGAAACATCCGCGTTATACGTTCCTCATTCTCCACCAAATGAGGTACAAACCTGGATAACTCCACGAACTTAGCCTCATACTGGGACACAGTCAAGTTGTTCTGTTCCAATCTAATAAACTCCACCTCCTTCATATGACGAATACTTTCTGGAAAGTACTTGTCATTGTAAAGTTTCTGAAATGTCTCCTAAGACATGCTGAGTGCGGCTGGATGGGTACGCTTCACAGATTCCCACCACTAATCTTCTTCATTACGGAACATAAAGGTGGCGAATGGAACCTTCTGTTCCTCCGTGCATCCCAAGACATCGAATATCTTGGTAACTTGCTTGACCCACGTTTCTGCCTTAATCCGATCCTGCTTTCCCCAGAATTCTGGTGGTCCCAACTCTTTGAACTGCTTGGCTGTGACCAGCTGTGCGTTGCCACTGTTTCTACTTGTATTTTGAACAGGAGTCTCCCTCGTCTGGCTTTGCATGAACAGCAAAAAACTTATAAACATCTCATCGTTCATCGTCTGTTCAGTGGTGTTGTTTACAGGAGGAACATTGTCGGCCTGTTGCACGTTCACCTCGTTGGTGATTAATGGTGTCTCCACGGTCTCATTTACTCCGTCGTTAATATTTTCAGCTGCCATTCTTAAATACTGTCACAAAATAAGGGTTAATTAAAGAAATTGACATGCAACATAATAACCCTATACTTTGACCAACCAACAAATAAGCTTAGGTAGGACACACTAGCGAAGGATTTACTCGTCTCTCCCCTCCTAGTTCTATTCCCCGATCTCCGCCAGAGACCATATCCCTAAGTTCTGATACCAACTGTGACGCCCCCAAAATAGGTATATAACACCCATTCTGAGTCGCCATAAATATGGTACAGAAACAACTACAACTTTATTAATACAATTGTGGTGCAAAATACGATAGCACATAAACTATGAGTTTAAATATAAATATTGTCTTCTAGACAGTATTCAAACTTAAATAAGTCCTCATTACAATTATTGGTACATTATTTTACAAAAATGGTGAGGACTACTAAAATAACTTTCTAGAACCATCATTCCATACCCGGACTAGTACTTGCTACATTCTCGCCTCCTGAGAAGAAAAATGGAACAAAAAGGAAAGGGTGAGCTCAACTAGCCCAGTAAAAGATATTATGACTAAGATAATATAGAACAAATTATCGTTAGTCCTCAACAAGGAAAAATCTGATAGAATATAATAGATAACAAGTTTCAGATCAATATTCGTAGCGAAAATAATAATTTATTAGAAGAGTTACGTAGAGAATGAAATCTACTATCTTCTATGATTTTAAAAGTTCATCATCAATATTTTATCCCTGTAACATCAATCAATATACATCTTGATTCAAATATTCATCTTTGCACTACAGGCCAAAGATATTCATCAGTTGGTCATGTTCATCTCAATACCTGTTCATCTTTGCATTACAGGACAAAGATGTTCATCAGAAAATCATTCATCTTTGTACTACAGGCCAAAGATATTTAGTTATATCATCATCTAGGACTGAGGATGATGAAAAATATTTTAAAGAAAACGAATCCAGTGAAACAAAAGAACAAATATTAAGAATTCGTACTTTAAACAATCCAAGTTCAAAAATACTTCATAAATAACCATAATGAAATAAAATTCAAGAATAAAGATAAAAACATGGATACAATCTAAGCTAGTATCCATAATAGATATCTTGAATAAAAATGAAAATTTAATTTTTTTGTGAATAGTGCCGTATTCGTGAATAGTGCCATATACGTGACTAGTGTCGTATACGTGAATAGTAACCCCGATACTAGAAGACAAGAATTTCACAAGAAAAATCTTATAAATATTCCGACATAATGATATTGAAAGAAATAATATCATTTATACAAAAAAATAACATCCCTTACCTCAAAAGACAGTTCCTCTGACTGGAATACAGGATATAGTGCTGAAGTAACTTGCACCGTATAGCAACACTCAAAGTATCAAAATACTCACAAAAATACACTCGATAATATAGAGAGAGAAAACTTCAGTTTCTGATGTGATTTTCATTTTTAATCTAAGCACCCTATTTATAGGAAATTGCTTAGAAGTAGAAAATTTAATAAAATATTAATATATTTATATAAATTTCTTACGCCCACTTTGACAACCCAATTTTAGCACATTAGCCACACAAGTGGGGCCCACCATCTCACAAAAAATGTTTTTCATAAAAAAATTATTTTAAACCCTAAAAATCAATTATTCCGGAACTTCAATAATTCATAATAAATAGCCCTTTTGTCAGAAATATTCGAATTTTGTAGACATTCCATAGGAAATTCAATTTTCTACAATTTTGTAAGTTTAAATTTTTTCAAATTTTAAATAAAAATTGACCGAAATTCACATACGAGCGATTTTACAGGCTATAATCAAATTTCAGTCAAGAAATGAGGTCCACAAACATGAAAAACATGTTTTAAATATTTTTAACAACAAAAATACTCTTCCTCCTCATTTATTCACATATCCCACATTTATTGCAAATATATCACCATTATTATATTATTATAATATAATAATATATTTAATTGAATTATTTTTATCAGAAAAGATAAAATATCAATTTTTAACAATTGTCACATTAAAAATTTTCTCTATCTATATCCACATAAAATAAATATTTTTCTTATCATATAAATTAATAATTAATTATTCACAGATAATATTACAGAATCACAAAACGGACAACCAGGCCGTTCCCAAGAAAGAATGGGCTTTCCAATAAGGATTTCTCCTTACTGGCGCACAATTAGGTGACCAAACCTCTCCTTAGACAGAACTTTCTAGACATTAACAATAATGCTATCTAATAATATTATTCAAATAATATGAATTAGTGATCTGATAATGAAAAATACTGTGCAGTGACAATTATTGAAACAACAATAATATAAAATATCAACCTAGCAATTATTAAATCAATAAAATAAAATATTGAATAGTAATTACTGTAACAATTATTGAGTAATGCCTTCTTACGTAAGAATCAATAATTGGTGCAATACCGTGTGTTACTGTGTTTTTAATCACCGGGTATTCCAACAGTGTTAACGGTAACAACTACGCCGTTATTTATAAAAACTTATACTTGTCGTTTTCTTCATCCAATTGCTTTTCGTTATGGGGCCCACACAAGGCTGCGCCGTCGTACGAATATTTCCCGACAGTAAGAATATTCCATGACCAAACAAATATTCCCCGACAACAATGAATATTTTATCATCACTTGCTTATTCCAGATATTTGCGCATTTTACCCATAACTAACCTCATTAATCAAATCAACCCTTACTATTTTAAAATAATAAATAGAGGAAATTTAATTTCATTAATAATAAGTTGGGGTCTTACACACGAATTATCCATGCACTACGGGCCAAGAATATTCGTTATTATCACTAATGGTCATGATCATGCCAACAACTGTCCATCAATGCTTATAACATTACAGGTCATGATTATACTGATACATAATTCTTGGTCATAATCATACCAATCAACAATCTATCTATACACTACGGGCCAAAGATAACTTTCATCACAATTTAAGCACACGGGTGATAACAATGATATAAGAATTCAATTAAGTGAGAGCAAGGATAAATTTTAAAGATTTATAATTTAATTTATCCAGAATTCAAGAATGTCCAAATTGTCAACATGATAACTGCTTTGTGGAGTAAAATTCAAGAATAATATTTATGTATCAAAAATAATTTGGACAGAAAAGAAATTAATTTTTATCGTGAATAGTACCCCGAGCGAATATTATCCGAGTGAATAGTATCCCGTGAATAGTACTTTGTGAATAGTATCCCGTGAATAGTATCGTATAAATAGTATCGTATGTATGAATAGTGTCATATGTATGAATAGTACTCCAACAAGAAAAAAATTAAAATTTAACAAGAATGTCTAGAAAAATATCCCAATGGAACGATACTAGATAAAGCGTAAATTTCAATGATATTCTACTAATTTCAAGGAGTATAGAAGTAATACTTATCAAAATAAGTGTAAAATTAGGAATATGAAATGAAATAATATTACTTACATACTACAGAGTATGGAATAAAATATTATTTCTTACGAATACTGAACAAAATAATATCCCTTACAACTGTTGAACGAAAATAATATTCCTTACGAATATTGAACGAATATAATATTCCTTACGAATATTGAACGGAAATAATATTCCTTACGAATATTGAACAAAAATAAAATTTCTTACGAATACGAAAAATAATATCGTAAGTGAATATGAAATAAATAATACCCCTTACCTTAAAAGGAGAGTAATTCTGACTGGCATAGCGGAGATATTCTTAAAAAAAACTTGCACTAATTGCTACACTCAAAGTTTTCTTAACTCAAAAGAAATACGCTCAATATTATAGAAGAAGAATTCTCTGATTCTGGTGTGATTTTTATTTCTAAACTAAGCATCCTATTTATAGGAGAATGACATGATATTATTTAAGAAAATAATCACGGACTGCACAGGGAAAAAATTTCACGGTCACAATTCATCAGCACACCATTTGAGACAACTAATAAGGGAGTGCCCTCCCATGAAGGTAACTAGACTTTGGGAGTTTTGTACCAATGAGGGAGCACCCTCATTCATAAGTCAGTGAACAGTAGCAACATTATTAGAAAATTCGGCCAATAAGGCTCATTCCTTGAAATAATATATGCCAAATCAAATAAAACAGATACATCATCTGAAGGTAATTGAGGGCCACCCCTCCGTAAATCAATTCGCATCCTCCAAAATCAAATAGAACAAATACCAAAAATAATTAAACAAACATCTTCATCAATTATTATTCTTATCTTTAATCAACACGATCTTTATTCATCATTAATATTATAACTCACAATATTAACAACCAGATCATTCCCAGGAAAGAGGGGGCTTTCCGATAAAGATTTCTACTTATTGGCGCACAATTAGGTGACCAAATCCCTTTCCTCGACAGAACTTTCTAGACATCGTCAATAATACAAATAATAATATGAATAACTTTGTTGTCTCAATTATTAATTTAATAATATAAAATATTATGTAGATGATACTGTGACAATAATTGAATCAATAACGTGAGATACTATGCGTCAACTACTGTTGCAATAATTGAGTATAATTGAGTGACTTCTCACGTAAGCATCAATAATCAAAGATACTGTACAATATCGTGTGCTACTGTGCAACCACGCGTATTACTATACTTTTTTCACCGGGTATTTCAATAGTTAGCAGTAAAAGTTTTGCATTATTTATAAAAATGTTATTTCTGTCGCTTTCTATATCCGACAGTTATTTCGTTGTAGGGTCCACCAATGATTGTGTCGTCGTACGGATATTCCCCGAAAAAAAGAATATTCTCCGACCAAACGAATATTTTATGACAACTTGCTTACTTTACAAAATTTATAAATATTACTCATAACTATAACATTAAATCAAATCCACACCTTAATATTCAAAATAACATTTATAGAAAATTAAATCTTTATTCATAAAAGTTGGGGTCTTACAACCTCCCATTCTTAAGAAATTTTGTTCTCGAAATTGGTGTACGTACCTGGTATATCGAAAAGGTGAGGATACATTATTTTTATTTCAGATTCTACTCCCAGGTCATTTCCTCAATATCGTAGTTTCTCCACAAAACTTTGATTTGAGATATAACCTTGGAGCGTAGAATATGTTCCTTCCTATCCAAGATTTTAACATGTACCTCTTCATACGTTAAATCTTCCGCTATCTCATCTAGTTCTAATTCAATAATGTGGTTCGGGTCTTCCATATATTTACGTAACATAGATATGTGAAAAACGTTATGAACACGAGACATACTTGACGATAAGGCGAGTCTATAGGCCACAGTTCTTACTCGATCGAGGATTTTAAATGGACCAATGAATCGAGGGTTGAGATTTCCTCTCTTCATCGAATCTTACTTCTGAAATAACACATTCTTGTACTTTCTTCTTCATATTCATCAGCTTCGGGTCTGTAGCTTGAGCGGCTTTAACTTTATCGATTAACTCGTACATTTGACATTATCACGTGGGTCCTTGGAGTCTTTAACTCTATCTCCATCCTTTGTAAATCATACGAAATGGGTCTTTATGTTAACAATGTCGCACTTGTAATCGTATACGATTTTCTACTCAACGCGTCAACTACTACGTTTTCTTTTCCAAGATGGTATTGAATGGCATGGTCATAATCTTTCAATAGCTCGAGCCAACGTCTTTAGTGTATGTTACGTTTGTTCTAGGTGAAGAAATATTTGAGGATTTTGTACCGGGTTCAAGATCAATACAAAATTCGATTTTACGCTCTAAGGGTAGGCCAGGAAGTTCTTCGGGGAATACATCAGGAAATTTATTAACAATAATATCATTCAAATTTGACGTATTTTTGTTTAAATCCGTGACATAGGCTAAGAAAGCTTGACATCTATTTTTCAATAAACGAATGACTTTATGGCTTGATATGACAGTGATTGACTTTAGTGGTTAGGAATATGAAAGCTAACAACCTTATGAAAATAATCAATTTTAGCATGATGAGTAGTTAACCAGTTGATTCCTAAAATCACATCAAATGCAAGTATTTTCAAAGAGACAAGATTGACATGTAACGTGAGGGTGTCGATTTGAATCAAACAAGATTTATAAACAGTGGATGTAATGAAGGTTTCTCCCAACGAAGTTTCAACAGATAAGTCAAAGTATAATTTCTCTAGAGTCAAATTTAAACGTTGAGCGCAAGTAGGTGAAATAAAAGAATGGGTAGAACCGGTATCAAATAAGGTATAGACTTCGCAAGAGTTTATGATTAGCTTACCCGTGACAACTTTGTTCGGGTTCCTCATCACGAAAAACTCTCTCCCTTAAACTACCGACTTTGACTTGTCTGGGACAACCTTTGCTGTCGCTATCCCAGCTGGACTTGACTTCGTTGCATGACAAAATTGAGCTAAATGACCTTCCTTTCTACAATTGAAACACGCTTTGGGTTGCTACGTACAGTTTGGACGGATGTGTCCCTCATGTCCGCATTTATAGCATACGACTTGTTGGGAGAGTGCATATTTTGATTTGATGTTTAAATGTAAATGCTCATGATTATATGTAAAGTCCTTCTAGAGATATATGTATAAGGACTTAGTGATAAATCAAATTTGTTAGGTTGATCTAAGCTCTTAATGCGTATCATTCTGTAACTGAATGTATAGATAGAGAGATCAAAGCTGTTAGGTTGATCTTGAGATGTAATAGATAGGCTTCGAAGAGATCGTAGTGTATCAAGCTGATCAAGATTGCAGAAGCCAAGGCAGAAATGTAGAGTATCGAGAATCGTAGTGTGCCTGCCTTGAAGGACCTCTTCGGAAATCGTAGAGTGGTCTCAACGTTTGTCGAGCCAACTCAGAGATCGCAGTATGCTCTCGAAAATGTAGAGTCTGAAAGACAAGCAAGTGAAGATCGTAGTGTGCAAGCTCTTAAGAGAAATCGTAGTGCTCTCAGTTGAAGCACTAAAGTAACAAGACACCACGATCTGAATCGTAGAGTATCATCTGCCTTGTGTCAGAAGCATCAAGCCCCACGTTTTGTTTAGAGACAAACTTCAGCAAATATGGAATGGGTTCTAAACGTTGGAGTACTCACCAGTCCAAGGGCATAAAAGATATCCTTAGTATGCAACAAAGAAGCGTATTGAAGAAGCTAAGGAAAGTACTATTGGATAGAGGAAAACACCTTTTCAGGTGTTAGGTGAGAAAGCAGTCTGTTGTGTTAGTGGGCCAGGATGCAACTCAGAAGATGTGCAGAAAAGTCTCCATCAAAGAACAGAAATATCAAACGCATTTAATGCTTCAACGGATGGATCTAACGGATAGTTTTCAAGATCACATATATGCAAAACATGCAGATGAGAAAAAAAGAAGAAGCAAGCATTGATCAAAAATGAGAAGAACACTCAACGCTCAACTCTACGATATGAGAAAAAGAGAAAGCTTGCTCAGCTACTCAGTTCTTTCGAACAAGTGCTTAAACAACAACTGAGTAGCACCAATCAAGAACTCAACAACTACCAATCAACTGAAGAAAGAGTTCCAAGTCAGAAGGACTTGAAGAGTTCTAAGTGAACTGTGAAGAGCCAAGTCTGCTGGACTTGAAGAGTTCAACAGTGAACTAAGAAGTTCCTAGACTGCTGGTCTAGAAGGAATCTATGAGATTCAGAAATTGTAAAAGACATCCTTAGTGGATTTCCTACTCGAGGAGTAGAAGAGTGGACTAGGAGCTTTAAGTGCTTTGAACCACTTAAAATGACTGTGTCTCTTACATTCTTGCTATAACTGCTATATCTGTCATAACTGCTATAACTGCCTCACTCTCATAACTTCACTATATCTTAAGGGAGATTAAAACAAATATTAATTTCGCTGAGTTTTAATCATTATCAACTAACAAGCTTAAAACGAAAAGATTTTTAAATATCTATTCAACCCTCCCTTCTAGATAACTATTGTGCCTCCGGGAACTAACAATTGGCATCAAAGTAGGTTCTATTATACAACCTATAAAGATTTAGTAGATCCAATGGCACACTTACCAAGTGAATCAAGGACAGGAGGAGGCAGCAAGCCACCAATGTGCAATAAAGATAAATTTGCTAACTGGAAAGTTAGGATGCAAGCATACATGGACTCAATAGATGAAGATCTATTTGAGACCATTCAAAATGGGCCCTATATTCCAACAAAGCTTGCACCAACTACAGATGATCCAAACAGAATACAAATCAAAGTCAAAGAAGAATGGACTGACAACGAGAAGAGGGTTGTCCAACTCGACAAGAAGGCTAAGAACATTTTGTTTCAACCCTTAGAAGAAGATCTGTTCGAAAATGTTGTCAACAGAAAAACAACGAAGGAGGTTTGGGAAGCTTTACTCATCATGCACGAAGGAACGGAAGAAGTAAGAGAAAACAAATAATCTCTCCTGACACAGCAGTATGAAATGTTTGCTCATGTTCAAGGAGAAAATGTCACTGCCACCTACGAGAGATTCAACGTTCTGCTCAACTCTCTACGAGCCAATGGGAAGATCTATCCAAACAAAGATCTAATCATAAAGTTCATGAGAGCCCTACCAAGTAGATGGGATGCCAAAACCACTGAAGAGTCAAAGAATCTTCATGAGATGACAGTTTAACAACTATATGGCAATCTCCTGACATACGAACTGGAGTTGACTCAACAAGCTGAAACCCTATCAGAAGGAAGAAAGAAGGATAAGGGTGTTGCTCTAAAAGCAACTGAAAGTGTACCCAAGGTCAACACTGAGATTGACTCTGACTATGATGAAGATGATGACGAGGACTTTGCAATGCTGGTGAAAAGACTCAGAAGGTTCATGCGTCAAGGCAAAACCAGCAAGCCAAAGAAGGTCAGCAACTATAGCACCTAGGAGCAAATGAATGATCTATGCTACAACTTTAAGAAGCCTGGCCATTTCATTGCCAACTGCAACAAACCACTAAGAGAAGAGCTAAAGAAGAAATCACATCTAAAGAAGGAATACAAAGGCAACAAAAGGCCTCAGAAAAGAGATAAAGGCCTTGTAGCTGGAGGGTCGTGGAGTGATTTAGACAATGACTTAACTCCTGAATCTGGAGATGATGAAGATCCCCAAATGGCAAACCTGTGCCTAATGGCCAAAAGTGCAAAAGACAAACATAACTCTAACATACATGAAGTAAGTATTGATGAGGTATTTGACTTCAACTCTCCTGATGTAGATATTGATGATTTAAGAACTGCACTGTATGACATAACATCTGATCTACATCAATACATGAAATGGTTTAGAGTTCTGTCTAAAGACCATTCACTTCTTCAAGAGGAGAAAAAAAAAGTTCAAGAAGAATTGGAAACAACCCTTCTAAGTACTAACTTTCTCTCTAAGCTTGAAGCTGAGAATGAGCTCTTAAAATAGACTAATGAGCTAAATGCACAAAAAGAGTCCAGTCTAACCTCCAGAATTGAGGAACTAGAAAAGACTATCTCTACATGGAATAAATCATCATCATCCATGGACTCCTTACTCTCTAGTCAGAGAAGTGCATCTGACAAAATAGGACTAGGCTTTGGGAAATTCATCTCAGAGCCATGTGTGGAAAAATTAAAGGAAACTAGCACTAGTAATGCCTCAAGTTTTAGTAGATGCATTACATTTGTGAAATCCTCACAGGAAGAAGAACCATTCCAACTCTGCTCTACTAATTCTATCCATACTCCAGGGAGTAAAGGATCTCATGCTGGCCTGGGCTTCATAAATGAGAAGAGTAACCCATCCACTACTCACCAACCTCGAAGGATCGTAGAGTCAAGTAAGACCATCTCTACGAATCAACTGGGAAGGTACAGTAGAGGAAAGGTACACTCCTCACAATTTATGAAACCCAAGAACACGTGGAAGAAGGAAAATCAATTTAATATAAGGATGACTAAAGACCCACACAAGTCCAAATAGAGGATGAATTATCACACACAGAGGCATGCATCACACTAAATGTTTTGTGTGCAATAAAGTTGGTCAGAAGGCTGCAAAGTGCTATTACAATTCAATGCATGTGAGACCCAAAATCAAACAGATTTGGGTCCCCAAGGGCACTAACAAAGTAGAACCCATGGAAATATGAGTACCAAAATGAAGGTTTAACATTATGACAAGAAAAGAGCTCCACGATCACAACCTGGTATCTAGACAGTGGATGCTCAAGGCACATGACTAGGAACAAAGCCCTTATGTCTAACTACATAGAGAAGGAGGGTCCCTCAGTTATCTTTGGAGACAACGGCTCGGGCAAGACTAGAGGATATGGCTTAGCTGTTAATGGTGCAGTGTCTTTCAGCAAAGTGGCATATGTGGAAGGTCTACAACACAATCTTCTAAGCATTAGCCAACTCTGCGACAAGGGTCATCAAGTAACATTCCTCAACAACCAGTGTCAAGTCAGAGATTTGAAGACATCTGCTATAAAGCTAATCGGGACAAGAGAAGAAAATGTCTACATAGTGAATCTTGGACAGCTAAGCTCAGATGAGATAATATGCTTTCTGGTTAAAGCATATGAAGAAATGAGCTGGCTATGGCATAGACGATTATCTCACTTAAACTTCAAAAGTATGTCCAAGTTGGCCTCAAAAGATCTTGTTGCAGGCCTTCCCAAGTTTAGCTTCATCAAAGAAAGGCCATGCAATGCCTGTCAGCTCGGAAAGCAAACCAGAAGCTCATTCAAGAGCAAAACTGCCAACTCAATTGACAAGTCCCTGCAGTTGCTTCACATGGATCTATTTGGGCCAATTCTAACAACAAGTCTTAGAGAGAAAAGATACTCACTAGTTATAGTCGACGACTACACCAGGTTCACATGGGTATTCTTTCTAACCTCAAAGGATGAAATAAGCTCCCAACTGATCAAGATGTTCAGGCTGGTGATGAACGAGAAAGAAGAGAAAATCAAGGCCATAAGGAGTGATCATGGAAGAGAATTCGACTTCTCAAAAATGGACCAGTTCTGTACAGACAATGGCATCAGTCATAACTTCTCAGCTCCACGAACTCCTCAACAAAATGGAGTAGCTGAGAGAAAGAACAGAACTTTGATAGAGGCTGGAAGAACTCTACTAGCAGCAGCCCATCTACCTGAATACTTCTGGGCAGAAGATGTCAACACTGTATGCTACACGCAGAACAGGTCACTGATACACTCTACGATTAAGAAGACACCCCACGAATTGTAGAAAGGAAGAAAGCTAAGTGTCAGCTATTTTCCTGTATTCGGCTGTGCATGCTACATTCTCAACAATGGAAAGCAGTAATTGACAAAATTTCAACCCAAGTCAGACGAAGGAATCTTTCTTGGATATGCCACAGACAGTAAGGCCTACAGAGTGTTCAACAAGAAGACACTGAGTGTTGAAGTCTCGATTCACATCATCTTTGATGAAACAGACTTAGACAAAATAGTACTTCAAGACACTACGACCGACAGTGCAGGCACTACGAATGAAGTCATCGAGCTCAACACTACGATCGTAGTGCCAGATAGTGAAATCGTTGAGCAAGAAAATGAGATCGTAGAGAGGCCTATGCAAGACACCGAACCTCCACCTCAAGAAGAAGAAATAGATCTTGAAGGTCTAAGACAAGAAGGCATAAAGATAGATGTTCCAACAAGAAACTGATGGGCAAGAGATCACACTCAAGATCTAATCATTGGAGATCCGAGTGCAAAAGTCAAGACAAGAGCTGCCACCCAAAATGAATGTTTTTATCTAAGCTTCCTATCACAAATGGAACCAAAGAAGATAGAGGATGCTATGGAAGACTCCAGCTAGATAGAAGCCATGCAGGAAGAACTCAACCAATTTGAAAGAAGCAAAGTATGGAGATTGGTACCAAGACCAAAGAGTCATCTTATCATTAGAACCAAGTGGGTCTTCAGAAAAAAGATGGATGAAGATGGAGTAATAACCAGGAATAAGGCAAGACTAGTGGCCAAGGACTACTGTAAGACCCCAACATATTATAAATAAAATTGAATTTCCTCTATTTATTATTTTGAAATAGTAAGGATTGATTTGATTAATATGGTTAGTTATGGGTAAAATACGTAAATATTTTAAATAAGCAAGTGGTTATAAAATATTCATTGTTGTCAGGGAATATTCGTTCGGTTATGGAATATTCTTACTGTCGGGGAATATTCGTACGACGGCGCAGCCTTGTGTGGGCCCCATAACAAAAAGCGATTGGATGACAAAAACGACAAGTATAAGTTATTTATAAATAACGGCGTAGTTGTTACCGTTAATACTGTTGGAATACCCGGTGCTTAAAATACTGTAATACGCGTTGTTGCATAGTAGCACACGATATTGCACTAATTATTGATTCTTACGTAAGAAGGCACCACTCAATAATTGTTACAGTAATTACTGTTCAATATTTTATTTTATTGATTCAATAATTGCTACGTTGATATTTTATATTATTGTTATTTTAATAATTGTCACTACACAATATTTTTCATTATTAGATCAATAATTCATATTATTTGAATAATATTATTAGATAGTATTATTGGTAATGTCTAGAAAATTCTGTCTAAGGAGAGGTTTGGTCACCTAATTGCGCGCCAATAAGGAGAAATCCTTATTGGAAAGCCCTCTCTTTCTTGGGAACGACCTGGTTGTCAGTATTGTGATTCTATAATATTATTTATGAATAATTAATTATTAATTTATATGATAAAGAAAATATTCATTTTATGTGGATGCAGATGGAGAAAGTTTTTTAATTTGACAATTGTTGAAAATTGATATTTTATCTTTTCTGATAAATAATTCATTTAAATATATTATTATATTATAATAATATAATGAATATGGGATATATGAATAAATGAGGAGGAAGAGTAATTTTGTTGTTAAAAAGATTTAAAACATATTTTTCATATTTGTGGACCCCATTTCTTGACTGAAATTTGATTATAGCCAGTAAAATCGCCCGTATGTGAATTTCTGTCAATTTCTGTTTGGAATTTAGAAAAACTTAAACTTACAAAGTTGTAGAGAATTGAATTTCCTATGGAATGGACATAAGATTCAAAATTTTCTTATAAAAAGGCTTTTTATTATGAATTATTGAAGTTTCAGAATAATTAATTTTTAAAGTTTTAATTATTTTTTTAAGAAAAACATTTTTTTTATTTTGGTGAGGGGGGCCCACTTTTTGATTAAAGGAAGTGTGCGTAGGAATTTATAAAAAATATATTAATATTTTAGTAAATTTTTTACTTTGGTGTTCTAAGCATTTTCTTATAAATAGGGTGCTTAGGTTAGAATTGAAAATTACACCAGAAACTAAAATTTTATCTGTCTATATTATCGAGCGTATTCTTGTGAGTATTTGATACTTTAAGTGTTGCTATACGGTGCAAGTTCTTTCAGCATTATATCCAGTATTCCAGTTAGAAGTACTGTCTTTTTGGAGGTAATGGATGCTATTTTTTTTATAAATGATATTATTTCTTTCAATATCATTAAGCTGGAATATTGGTAAGATTTTTCTTGTAAAATTCTTGTCTTTTAGTGTCGAAATTACTATTCACGTATACGACACTATTCATGTATACGGCACTATTCACGAATACGACACTATTCACAGAAAAATTAAATTTTCATTTTTTTGTCCAAGATATCTAGTATGGGTACTAGCTTTGATTGTATCCATGTTTTGATCTTCATTCTTGAATTTTACTCCACTATGGTTATTTATGAAGTATTTTTGATCTTGGATTGTTTAACGTACGAATCCTTAATATTTGTCCTTTTGTTTCACTAGATTCGTTTTCTTTAAAATATTTTTCATCATCCCCAGTCCTAAATGATGATACAAATGAATATCTTTGGCATGTGGTACAAAGATGAATGATTAACTGATGAATATCTTTGTCCGTAGTATAAAGATGAACAGGTGTTTAGATGAACATGACTAACTGGTGATACAAATGAATATCTTTGGCCTGTAGTGCAAAGATGAATATTTGATTCAAGATGTATATTGATTGATGTTACAGGGATAAAATATTAATGTTGGACTTTTAAATTTTAGAAGATAGTAGAATTCATTATCTACTTAACTCTTCTAATTAATTGTTGTTTCCGCTGCAGTTGTTGATCTAAAATTTGTTGTCTATTATATTCTATTAGATTTTTTCTTGTTGAAGACTAACGATAATTTGTTCTATATTATCTTAGTCATAATATTCTTTACTGGACTAGTTGAGCTCACCCTTTTCCTTTTTGTTCCATTATTCTTCCCAGGAGGCGAGAATGTAGCAAGTACTAGTCGGGGTATGGAATGATGGTTCTAAAAAGTTATTTTAGTAGTCCTCATCATTTTTGTAAAATAATGTATCAATAATTGTAACGAGGACTTATTTGAGTGTGGATATTGTCTAGAAAATAATATTTGTATTTAAACTCACAGTTTAGGTGTTGTCGTATTTTGCACGACAATTATATTAATAAAGTTATAATTATTTCTGTACCATGTTTTGGCGACTCAGAATGGGTGATGTATACCTATTTTGGGGGTGTCACAGTTTGTATTAGAGCTTAGGGATATGGACTTTGGCGGAGATCGGGGAATAGAACTAGGAGGGAAGAGATGAGTAAATTCTTCGCTAGTGTGTCCTACCTAAGCTTATTTGTTGGTTGGTCAAAATATAGAGATATTATGTGATATGTTAATTGTGAGACCCCAGATTTTATGAATAAATATTTAATTTTTCTCGAAATAATTTTTTTATATTATGGTGTGGATTTGATATAATAGTTATATAAATTTTGCAAAGTATGCAAGTTGTCATATTATATTCGATTGGTCGGGAAATATTCTTTTTGTCGGAGAATATTCGTACGACGGTACAATCATTGGTGGACCCCACAACAGAATTATTGTCGGATTGAGAAAATGACAAAAATACTTTATGAAAATAACGGCGGAAGTTTTACCGTTGATACTGTTGAACTACTCGGTAGTAAAAGTACAGTAATACGCGTTGTTGCATAGTAGCACACGGTATTGATTATTAATGCTTATGTGAGAAGTCACTCAGTTTTGATTCAATTATGGTCAGTTAATAATATGAATTATTTAGCGATAATGACGTTTTGTTTTATTCGTATTATTAACGTAATAAAACAGAAACATCTTTTTATATAAAACAGAATACTTTATTAAAGTTATTCTATAAACAGAATATATTATATTATATTTAAAAGATTTTTCTTTAAATATGGACCGTCAGATTAAAGTAATCAATCTGGACCGTTCATGGATTGGTTACTATGCATTCTATTTTTCTATAAATAGCAGCTCATTCCTTCATTATTTCTTACGAATTTACTGAACTCTAGAGAGAGAAACTATAGAGAGAAACTATAGAGAGAGAGAAGAAGAGTATTCTGCTACTTAACTACTTCCTTATTTCAGCTCGTCTTTAAAACTGTAAGGGATATTATTCTTTCGTATTCAAGAAGAGAATTTCTGTTATTCCATTTCTTATTATTCTGTTGGAAATAACCTGTATACGCGGATCTACCCTATACTTGGTGACATTCTTCTATTATTCTGTTGGAACATCCTGTCTGTGTGTTTTACACCGGACCTGGTTCCGTTTTTATTATTATTCTGTTGGAACATCCTGTCTGTGTGTTTTACATCGGATCTGGTTCCATTATTTATTATACTGTTCTTTATTATTCTGTCGGAATATCCTGTCTGTGCGTTTACGCCGGACCTGGTTCCATTATTTATTATTCTGTCGGAATATCCTGTCTGTGCGTTTACGCCGGACCTGGTTCAATTATTTATTATTCTGTTGGAATAACCTGTCTGTGCGGTCTATCGCATGCATGGTGATTTCTTTTGTTATTCCATTCTTTATTGTACTCAGTTGGTTAAGTTTTGACTTCTATACTCCATGAAATTAGTGGAATATCCTTGATATTTGCGCTTCATCTAGTATCTATTCATGAAAATATTCTCCTGATCATTCTTGAATTTTACTCAACAAAGCTGTATCATGTTGACAATTTGGACGTTGTTAATTCCTGGATAAATTAATTCTTGAACTTGTTTTATTGAATTCTTATATCATTGTTATCATCCTCATGTTTATAAAATGTTGAAAGTCATCTGTGGCCTGTAGTGCATAGATGGACTTGGTATGATTATGACCAGGGATCATTCAGTATAATCATGACCGTAATGTTACAAATGATGTGGTAAAAGTCCTCATTGGCCCGTAGTGCATTGATGGACAGTTGTTGGCATGATCATGACCATTAATGAATACACGAATATCCTTGGCCGTAGTGCAGGGGTGATTCGATGATGTGGATTATTTTATTAAGCTGAGTCTCAGCGATAAAAGTGATGAAAAACTTTTTAAATCATAAAAGATAGTAGAGTTTATTTTCTACTTGACTCTTTTAATGGATTGCTTGTTCCGCTGCAGTTAAACTTGATGTCTATTATATTTTATCAGTTTAACATTGTTGAAGGCTAATGATAATTTATTCTGCATTATCTTAGTCATAATATTTCTTACTGGGCTAGTTGAGCTCACCCTTTCTTTCACTGTTCTCTTCAGGAAATGAGAACGTAGCTGGGGCAAGTCGGGGAACGGAGTGATGGTTCGAATGATAGTATTAGTTAGTAGTCCTCACTATTCTATGTAATAGTATGTTAATAAATGTAATGAGGACTCCTTTTGAGTATGAATACTCTCTAGAAGATAATATTTGTATTCAAACTCACAGTTTATGTTTTGTCGTATTATACACGACAGTTGTATTAGTAAGTTGTATTCGTATTCTGTACTTTGTATCTGACGACCCAAGATGGGTGATGTATACCTAATTTTGGGGGCGTCACAGTTGGTATCAGAGCTTAGGGATATGATCCCTGGCTAGGATGTGAGAATAGAACTAGGAGGGGAGAGACGGGGAATTCCTTCGCTAGTATGACCTACCTAAGTTTATTTGGTATTTAATTGGTCGGTCAAAGTATATGGATAATATGTTATATGTTAATTAACCCTTGTTTTGTTGCAGTATTTGCAAATGGCATCCGAAAATGTTGAGATAAACAATGAAGCACATGAGACTATTGAATCACCAATGATCAATGCTCAGGGTAATGTGCAACCAGAGGACAATAATCCTCATAAAAATAATAACACCGATGAAATGGTGAATGATGGGATGGTCAGAGACTTTATGCAATTCATGCAACAACAAAATAACTCTCGGACGGTCACCGCTAAGCAGTTCAAGGAGCAATTCATGCAACAACGGGCGAGAGCGGCTCCTATCCAAAATGAAGGAGGAAACAATGACAACTCACGGTTGGTCACCGCTAAGCAATTCAAGGAGCTAGGACCACCGGAGTTTTTGGGAAAGCCAGAACCACTTAAGGCGGAGACGTGGTTAAAGCAGATCACCAAGATATTTGATGTCTTGGGATGCTCCGAGGAGCAAAAAGTTCCCTTTGCCACCTTTATGTTGCGTGAAGAGGCAGATTACTGGTGGGAATCTGTAAAACGTACCCAGCCTGACGCACTCAAGATGTCTTGGGAGAAGTTCCAAGAACTGTTCAATGACAAGTACTTTCCCGAAAGTATTCGTCACATGAAGGAGGTGGAATTTATCAAGTTGGAGCAAAACAACATGACCGTGTCGCAGTACGAAGCCAAGTTTGCCGAGTTGTCCCGATTTGCATCCCACTTGGTGGATAATGAAGAGAGAATGACGCGGATATTTTTAAGAGGTTTGAAACCGGAGATACGTCAATATCTTATTTCTCATAAACTGTGTCTGTATTCAGATGTTGTAAATAGGGCTCAATTAGTAGAACGCGATAACGAGTCAACGCAACCAAAAGAGAGCAACCGGAAAAATGATAATACTGGTGATAACAGTCATCAAAGCGGTGACAATAAGCATGGAGGGAATCAACATGCCAGAAATGGTAACCACTTCAATGGTAATCATGGTCAAAACAATAAGAATGGACATTTCAAGAAGAGAAAATTTAACAATGATGGAAAGACGTCAGCACCAGCACCCGTTGTTAAGGAAGGAGAACGACCACCTATCATATGCTTCAAATGCGGAGGGGAGGGACACATCAGTCCAAACTGCGTGATGCCATCCAAAGCATGCTATAATTGTGGAAGAGAAGGTCATTTAGCCCGATTTTGTCGTTCACCGAAGACAAGTTCAGATAGGATGGAGGCACCAAAGACCGTCCCAGAAAAGCCAAAGCCAGTAGTTTAAGAGAGAGCATTTTTTTTCGTGACGAGGAACCTGAATAAAATTATCACGGGTATGTTAGTCATAAACTCTTGCGAAGTCTATACCGTGTTAGATACCGGTTCTACTCACTTTTTTATTTCACCTAGTTGTGTTCAATGTTTGAACTTAACTCCGGAGAAGTTAGACTTTGATTTATCTGTTAAAATTCCGTTGGGAGAAACCTTTGTTACCTCCACTATTTATAAATCTTGTTCAAATCAACACTTTCACGTTACCTGTTGATCTTATCTCTTTGAAAATACTTGCATTGATGTAATTTTTAGAAACGATTGGTAAACTACTCATCATGCTTTTCGTAAGGTTGTTAGCTTTCATATTCCTAACCAACCTATTATGCGAATTCAAGTAACCAAATCACTAAAGTCAATCACTGTCATATCAAGCCATAAGTAAAAATCCCCGTTCCTTTCGTTGTTGACTTCCTGGTGTGGAATGCACCGAAGCTAGACTTTCCGTAGGAGACGTTGTAAATGACGATGGCAAGTTGATAGGTATCAATGTGACGTGTTATCCAAGTCTTGGATAAGGGTCACAGTTTTGAACGATATTTCTATTGTTAATAAATTTCTTGACGTATTCTTGAAGACTTCTTAGCCTACCCCAGAGCGTAAAATTGAATTTTATATTGACCCCAGTACAAAACCCATTTCTTAAACCCTCAAATATTTTTTTAACTAAAACGAACGTATTATGCGCCAAAGACGTTGGCTCGAGCTGTTGAAGATTACGATCATACCATTCAATAACATCGTGGAAAAGCGAACGTGGTAGCTGACGCGTTGTGTAGAAGATCGTATACGGTTATAAGTGCGAATATACGAACCCACGTGAAGATAACGAATATACGATTAAAATCGACTTTAATCGATAAAGTTAAAGCCGCTCAAGCTACATACTCAGAGCTGATAAATATGAAGAAGAAGGTTCAAGAGGGCGTTATTCTAGAAGCAAGAATCAACGAAGAGAGGAAATCTCAACTCTCGATTTAATTGGCCCATTTGAAATCCTCGATGAAGTAGGAACTGTGGCCTATAGACTCATTTTACCGCCAAGTATGTTGCGTGTTCAAAACATTTTTTTACGTATCGATGTTACGTAAATATGTGGACGACCCGAACCACATTATTAATTTAGAACCGGACGAGATAGCGAAAGATTTAACATATGAGGAGATACGTGTTAACATCTTGGATAAGAAGGATCATATTCGATGCTTAAAGGTTATACCTCAAGAGTTAGAATTTGAAGTGAAGTCAAGGTATCCTCACATGTTCGGCATACCAAGTACGTACGTAAATTTCGAGGGCGAAATTCCATAAGGAGGGGAGATTGTGAGACCCCAGATTTTATGAATAGATATTTAATTTTTCTCGAAATAATTTTTTTATATTATGGTGTGGATTTGATATAATAGTTATATAAATTTTGCAAAGTATGCAAGTTGTCATATTATATTCGATTGGTCGGGGAATATTCTTTTTGTCGGAGAATATTCGTACGACGGTACAATCATTGGTGGACCCCACAACAGAATTATTGTCGGATTGAGAAAATGACAAAAATACTTTATGAAAATAACGGCGGAAGTTTTACCGTTGATACTGTTGAACTACTCGGTAGTAAAAGTACAGTAATACGCGTTGTTGCATAGTAGCACACGGTATTGATTATTAATGCTTATGTGAGAAGTCACTTAGTTTTGATTCAATTATGGTCAGTTAATAATATGAATTATTTAGCGATAATGACGTTTTGTTTTATTCGTATTATTAACGTAATAAAACAGAAACATCTTTTTATATAAAACAGAATACTTTATTAAAGTTATTCTATAAACAGAATATATTATATTTTATTTAAAAGATTTTTCTTTAAATATGGACCGTCAGATTAAAGTAATCAATCTGGACCGTTCATGGATTAGTTACTATGCATTCTATTTTTCTATAAATAGCAGCTCATTCCTTCATTATTTCTTACGAATTTACTGAACTCTAGAGAGAGAAACTATAGAGAGAAACTATAGAGAGAGAGAAGAAGAGTATTCTGCTACTTAACTACTTCCTTATTTCAGCTCGTCTTTAAAACTGTAAGGGATATTATTCTTTCGTATTCAAGAAGAGAATTTCTGTTATTCCATTTCTTATTATTCTGTTGGAAATAACCTGTATACGCGGATCTACCCTATACTTGGTGACATTCTTCTATTATTCTGTTGGAACATCCTGTCTGTGTGTTTTACACCGGACCTGGTTCCGTTTTTATTATTATTCTGTTGGAACATCCTGTCTGTGTGTTTTACATCGGATCTGGTTCCATTATTTATTATACTGTTCTTTATTATTCTGTCGGAATATCCTGTCTGTGCGTTTACGCCGGACCTGGTTCCATTATTTATTATTCTGTCGGAATATCCTGTCTGTGCGTTTACGCCGGACCTGGTTCAATTATTTATTATTCTGTTGGAATAACCTGTCTGTGCGGTCTATCGCATGCATGGTGATTTCTTTTGTTATTCCATTCTTTATTGTACTCAGTTGGTTAAGTTTTGACTTCTATACTCCATGAAATTAGTGGAATATCCTTGATATTTGCGCTTCATCTAGTATCTATTCATGAAAATATTCTCCTAATCATTCTTGAATTTTACTCAACAAAGCTGTATCATGTTGACAAATTGGACGTTGTTAATTCCTGGATAAATTAATTCTTGAACTTGTTTTATTGAATTCTTATATCATTGTTATCATCCTCATGTTTATAAAATGTTGAAAGTCATCTGTGGCCTGTAGTGCATAGATGGACTTGGTATGATTATGACCAGGGATCATTCGGTATAATCATGACCGTAATGTTACAAATGATGTGGTAAAAGTCCTCATTGGCCCGTAGTGCATTGATGGACAGTTGTTGGCATGATCATGACCATTAATGAATACACGAATATCCTTGGCCGTAGTGCAGGGGTGATTCGATGATGTGGATTATTTTATTAAGCTGAGTCTCAGCGATAAAAGTGATGAAAAACTTTTTAAATCATAAAAGATAGTAGAGTTTATTTTCTACTTGACTCTTTTAATGGATTGCTTGTTCCGCTGCAGTTAAACTTGATGTCTATTATATTTTATCAGTTTAACATTGTTGAAGGCTAATGATAATTTATTCTGCATTATCTTAGTCATAATATTTCTTACTGGGCTAGTTGAGCTCACCCTTTCTTTCACTGTTCTCTTCAGGAAATGAGAACGTAGCTGGGGCAAGTCGGGGAACGGAGTGATGGTTCGAATGATAGTATTAGTTAGTAGTCCTCACTATTCTATGTAATAGTATGTTAATAAATGTAATGAGGACTCCTTTTGAGTATGAATACTCTCTAGAAGATAATATTTGTATTCAAACTCACAGTTTATGTTTTGTCGTATTATACACGACAGTTGTATTAGTAAGTTGTATTCGTATTCTGTACTTTGTATCTGACGACCCAAGATGGGTGATGTATACCTAATTTTGGGGGCGTCACATTAATTTCTTTAATTAACCCTTATTTTATGGCAGTTTTTAAGAATGGCAACCGAGAATGTTAACAGTAGAGTAAATGAGACCGTGGAGACACCATTAATCACCAACGAGGAGAACGTGCAATAGGCCGGCATTGTTCCTCCTGTAAACAATACCACTGAGCAGACGATAAACGATGAAATGTTTAGAAGCTTTTTGTGGTTCATGCAAAACCAGACGAGGGAGACTCCTGTTCAAAATACAGGTAGAAATAATGGCAACGCACAGCTGGTCACAGCCAAACAGTTCAAAGAGTTGGGACCACCAGAATTCTGGGGAAAGCCGGATCCGATTAAGGCAGAAACGTGGGTCAAGCAAATTACCAAGATATTCGATGTCTTGGGATGCACGGAGGAACAGAAGGTTCCATTCACAACCTTTATGTTATGTAATGAAGTAGATTACTGGTGGGAATCTGTGAAGCGTACCCATCCAGCCGCACTCAGCATGTCTTGGGAAACTTTTCAGAAACTATTCAATGACAAGTACTTTTCTAAAAGTATTCGTCATATGAAGGAGGTAGAGTTTATTAGACTGGAGCAGAACAACATGACGGTGTCCCAGTACGAGGTGAAGTTCGCAGAGTTATCCAGGTTTGCACCTCATTTGGTGGAGAATGAGGAACGTATGACGCGGATGTTTCTGAGAGGTTTAAAACTCGACATACGTCAGTATCTCATTTCTCATAAATTTTCTCTACATTCAGATGTTGTCAACAGGGCTCAATTATTAGAGCGAGATAACGAGTACGTTCAACCGAGGGACCACAACCAGGATCGTACCGGTGACAGCAGTCATCGGAGCAACGATAACCAGCGGGGAAAGAAGAACACGGATAAAAGCGGTAACCACTCTGGTGATAATCGTTGCCATAAAAATAGAAGAACCGAGTGGGGGGGGGGGAGATTTTAAAAAGAGAAAATTCAACAATGACAATGTGAAGACGTCAGCACCAGTATCAACTGTTTCTAAGAAAGGAGAACGACCACCGGTCGTATGCTATAAATGTGGAAAAGAGGGACACATCAGCCCAAAATGTCCACAACAGTTCAAGGTATGTTATAATTATAAAAAGGAAGGACATATCGCTCGAGATTGTACTGTAGCGAAACCAAGTCCAGCAGGGATGGTGACTCAAAAGGTTATCCCAGAACAGTCAAAGTCAGCGGTTCCTGGAAGAGCGTTTGTCGTGACTAGTCAAAATGCAAGGAACCCAAACGAGGTGATCATGGGTGAGCTAATCATAAATTCTTGGGAAGTTTATACCTTACTAGATACCGGTTCTACCCATTCTTTTATCTCTCCTGCTTGTGCTCAACGTTTAAACTTGACTCCGGAGAAATTAAACTTTGACTTATCTGTGGAGACTCCGTTAGGAAAAACTTTCATTACATCAACTATTTATAAACCTTGTTTGATCCAAGTTGGCACCATCACATTACTTGTGGACCTTATCTCTTTAAAGATACTTGCATTTGACGTGATTTTAGGGATTGATTGGTTAACTACTCATCATGCCAAAATTAATTATTTTCGTAAGGTTGTTAGTTTTCATATTCCTAACCAACCTGTTATGCGAATTCAAGCAACTAAACCACTAAAATCAATCACTGTCATACCAAACCATAAATCCATTCGTTTATTAAAAAACGGATGTCAAGCTTTCTTAGCCCATGTTATGGATTTGAATAAAGACACGTCAGATTTGAATAATATTTCTGTTGTTAGTGAATTTCCTGATGTATTTCCTAAAGAACTTTCCAGTCTACCCCCAGAACGTAAAGTTAAATTCTTTATTGACCTTGAACCTGGTACAAAGCCCATTTCTAAAACCCTATATCGAATGGCTCCTATTGAACTTCAGGAGTTAAAGGTCTAACTACAGGAGTTGTTGGACATCGATTTTATTCATCCTAGTACATCTCCTTGGGGTGCTCCTATTTTATTTATAAAGAAGAAGAACGGGAGTATGCGACTTTGTATTGACTACCGGAAATTGAACCATGTCACCATCAAGAATAGGTATTCGTTACCTCGTATTGATGACCTGTTTGACCAGTTACAAGGAGCACAATTCTTTTCAAAGATTGATCTTCATTCTAGATATCATCAGCTGAAGATTAGAACTAAGGATATTCCAAAGACTTCCTTTAGAACTCGGTACGGACATTATGAATTCTTAGTCATGTCTTTTGGATTGACTAATGCTCCCGCGGCTTTCACAGATATGATGAACCGAGTATTCAAGGAATATTTGGATCAGTTCGTTGTTGTCTTTATTGATGACATCCTCATATATTCCAAAAGTCGTGAAGATTATGATAACCATTTGAAGCTGGTACTCCAAAGGCTTCGTAAAAATAAGCTATATGCCAAGTTGAAGAAATATGAGTTCTGGCTTGAGGAAGTAGCATTCCTTGGGCACATGGTGTCAAAACATGGAGTATCTGTTGATCCGGCGAAGATTGAAGCAATACAAACTTGGGAGCAATCGAAGTCGGTGACCGAAGTACGTAGCTTTCTGGGTTTACCTAGTTATTATCGGAGATTTGTGAAAGGATTTTCTCGAATTGCTACTCCATTAACTCAGCTGACTCGAAAAGATACAAAATTCGTATGGAGCGAGGAATGCGAGAAGAGTTTTCAAGAGCTTAAGAGGAGACTCATTTCGTCACCTGTTTTGACAATACCATCTGGTTCGGATGGATTTGTTATCTACAGCGATACTTCAGGCAAAGGGTTAGAATGTGTTCTCATGCAACATGGGAAGATCATAGCTTATGCCTCGCGATAACTTAAAGAATATGAGAGGAATTACCCTACTCATGATCTAGAGTTGGCAGCAGTCATTTTTGCGTTGAAAATATGGAGGCACTATCTATATGGGGAGAAAGTGGAGATATATTCAAACCATAAAAGCCTCAAATATTTCATCACCCAAAAAGAACTCAACATGCGGCAACGACATTGGCTCGAGCTGTTGAAAGATTATGACCATACCATTCAATACCATCTTGAAAAAGCAAACGTGATAGCTGACGCATTGAGTAGAAGATCATATGCGGGAACGAGTGCGATGTTGTCAACACAAATGTCCATTTTGTGTGATTTACAAAAGATGAAGATAGAATTCAAGACTTCGGGGACCCATGCGATGATATCAAGTATACGTATAGAACCAACTTTAATTGATAAAATTAAAATTGCTCAAGCCACAGACCCGAAGCTGATGCGTATGAAGAAGAAAGTACAAGAAGGTGTTATCCCAGAAGCAATAATCGATGAAGAAGGAATACTTAGAGTCAACTGTAGACTTTGTATTCCTAACCACTTTGATTTGAAGTACAAGATAATGATGGAGGCACATAACACACCGTTTGTAATTCACCCTGAAAGTACCAAAATGTATCGTGATCTTCGACATACATTTTTGTGGAGTAATATGAAGAGAGAGATCGCGAAGTTTATCTCGAGGTGTTTAACTTGTCAACATGTAAAGGTGGAGCATCAAGTGCCAAAGGGTCCATTGCAACCACTTGAGATTCCGAAATGGAAGTGGGAACACGTAACCATGGATTTCGTTACGGGTCTTCCCAAGGTTTCTCAAGGCATAGATGCGATTTGGGTTATTGTTGATAGATTAACCAAGTCTGCTCATTTCTTGCCGATACGGGAGACTTATTCCCTTGAACATTTTACTCTTATGTACGTGAATGAGATTGTGAGGTTACATGGGATGCCAGTATCCATAGTTTTGGATCGTGACCCAAGATTCACTTCACGATTTTGGGTTAGCTTGCAAAAAGCTATGGGCACAGATTTACGATTCAGTGCGGCATACCATCCTCAAACAGACGGACAATCAGAGAGAACTATTTAAACTCTTGAAGATGTATTAAGACTTTGTGTCCTAGACTTCAAAGGGAGTTGGGATAAGTATTTACCATTGGTAGAATTCTCCTACAACAATAGTTATCAGGCAAGTATAGGTGTAGCTCCATTCAAAGCATTGTATGGACGAAAGTGTCACTCTCCAGTATGTTGGGATGAGGTGGGTGAAGCAACATTGTTGGGACCAGAGTTGGTACGTATTACTATAGAAAAGATTCAAATGATTCGATAACGTATACAAACGGCACAGGATCAACAAAAGAGTTATGCGGATCTTCATCGAAAGGATGTGGAATTTAATATTGGGGATCATGTATTGTTGCGTGTTGCTCCATGGAAGGGAGTTACAAGATTTAGGAAAAGAGGAAAGCTCAATCCATGATTTATTGGTCCATTTCAGATTCTTGACCTAGTAGGAAAAGTGGCCTATAGACTCGCGTTACCTCCAAGTATGTCTCGTGTTCATAACATGTTTCGCATATCTGTGCTTCGTAAATATGTGAAAGACCCGAACCACGTTATTGAGTTAGAACCAGACAAAATAGCCGAAGATTTAAAGTACGAGGTGGTACCTATCAAGATCTTAGATAGGAAGGAGCATGTCCTACGCACAAAGGTCATACCACAAGTCAAAGTTTTGTGGAGGAACCATGCTATTGAGAAAATGACCTGGGAGTTGGAAACAAAAATGAAAGCGAGGTATCCTCACCTTTTCGAAACACCAGGTACATACGTCAATTTTAAGGACGAAATTTCATAAGGAGGGGAGGTTGTAAGACCCCAACTTATTATAAATTAAATTAAATTTTCTCGATTTATTATTTTGAAATAGTAAGGGTTGATTTGATTAATATGGTTAGTTATGAGTAAAATGCGCAAATATTTTAAATAAGCAAGTGGTTAAAAACATTCATTGTTGTCGGGGAATATTCGTTTGGTTGTGGAATATTCTTACTGTCGGGGAATATTCGTACAACGGCACAGCCTTGTGTGGGCCCCATAACGGAAAGCGATTGGATGACAAAAATGACAAGTATAAGTTGTTTATAAATAACGGCGTAGTTGTTACCGTTAATATTGTTGGAATACCCGATGATTAAAACACAGTAATACGCATTGTTGCACAGTAGCACACGGTATTGCACCAATTATTGATTCTTACGTAAGAAGACACTACTCAATAATTGTTACAGTAATTACTGTTCAATATTTTATTTTATTGATTCAATAATTGCTACGTTGATATTTTATATTATTGTTGTTTAAATAATTATCACTACACAATATTTTCCATTATCAGATCAATGATTCATATTATTTGAATAATATTATTAGATAGCATTATTGGTAATGCCTAGAAAGTTTTGTCTAAGGAGAGGTTTGGTCACCTAATTGCGCGCCAATAAGGAGAAATCCTTATTGGAAAGCCCCCTCTTTCTTGGGAACGGCCTGGTTGTCAGTATTGTGATTCTATAATATTATTTGTGAATAATTAATTATCGATTTATATGATAAGAAAAATATTCATTTTATGTTGATGTAGATGGAGAAATTTTTTTAATGTAACAATTGTTAAAAATTGATATTTTATCTTTACTAATAAATAATTTATTTAAATATAATATTATATTATAATAATATAATGAATGTGGGATATATGAATAAATGAGGAGGAAGAGTATTTTTATTGTTAAAAATATTTAAAACATGTTTTTCATGTTTGTGGACCCTATTTCTTGACTGAAATTTGATTATAGCTTGTAAAATCGCCCGTATGTGGATTTCGGTTAATTTTTGTTTGGAATTTGGTAAAACTTAAACTTACAAAGTTGTAGAGAATTGAATTTTCTATGGAATAGATATAAGATTTGAATTTTTCTGATAAAAGAGCTATTTATTATGAATTATTGAAATTCCAGAATAATTGATTTTTGAAGTTTTAATTATTTTTTAAGAAAAATGTTTTTTTTATTTTGGTGAGGGGGGCCCACTAGTGTGGCTGATGTTTTGGATCAAAGGAAGTGTGCGTAGGAATTTATAAAAAATATATTAATATTTTATTAAATTTTCTACTTTGGTGTTCTATGCATTTTCCTATAAATAGGGTGCTTACGTTAGAATTGAAAATCACACTAGAAACTAAAGTTTTCTCTCTCTATATTATTGAGTGTATTCTTGTGAGTATTTGATACTTTGAGTGTTACTATATGGTGCAAGTTCCTTCAGCACTATATCCAGTATTCCAGTCAGAAGTCATGTCTTTTTGGAGGTAAGGGATGTTATTTTTTTTTATAAATGATATTATTTCTTTCAATATCATTAAGTCATAATATTGGTAAGATTTTTCTTTTGAAATTCTTGTCTTTTAGTGTCGGGGTTACTATTCACGTATACTACACTATTCACGAATACGACACTATTCACAGAAAAATTAAATTTTTAATTTTTTATCCAAGATATCTAGTATGAATACTAGCTTTGATTGTATCCATGTTTTGATCTTCATTCTTGAATTTTACTCCACTATGATTATTTATGAAGTATTTTTGATCTTGGATTGTTTAACGTACAAATCCTTAATATTTGTCCTTTTGTTTCACTGGATTCGTTTTTTTTAAAATATTTTTCATCATCCTCAGTCCTAAATGATGATACAAATGAATATCTTTGGCCTGTAGTACAAAGATGAATGATTAACTGATGAATATCTTTAGCCGTAGTGCAAAGATGAACATGTATTTAGATGAACATGATCAATTGGTGATACAAATGAATATCTTTGGCCTGTAGTGCAAAGATGAATATTTGATTCAAGATGTATATTGATTGATGTTACAGGGATAAAATATTAATGTTGGACTTTTAAATCTTAGAAGATAGTAGAATTCATTCTCTACTTAACTCTTCTAATGAATTGCTGTTTCCGCTGCAGTTGTTGATCTAAAATTTGTTGTCTATTATATTCTATTAGATTTTTCCCTGTTGAAGACTAACGATAATTTGTTCTATATTATCTTAGTCATAATATTCTTTACTGGGCTAATTGAGCTCACCCTTTTCCTTTTTGTTCCATTATTCTTCCCAGGAGGCGAGAATGTAGCGAGTACTAGTCGGGGTATGGAATGATGGTTCTAGAAAGTTGTTTTAGTAGTCCTCACCATTTTTGTAAAATAATATTTTAATAATTGTAATGAGGACTTATTTGAGTGTAGATATTATCTAGAAGACAATATTTATATTTATACTCACAGTTTAGGTGTTGTCGTATTTTGCACGATAATTGTATTAATAAAGTTGTAATTATTTCTGTACCATGTTTTGGCGACTCAGAATGGGTGATGTATATCTATTTTGGGGGCGTCACAGCTACTCTCAGGAAGAAGGCATTGACTACGATGAGACATTTGCACCTATTGCCAAACTAGAAGCCATCAGAATCTTCCTTGCCTTTGCTGCTCACATGAAGTTCAAGGTCTTTCAGATGGATGTCAAAAGTACATTCCTGAATGGTGAACTTCAAGAAGAAGTCTATGTAGAGCAACCTCCAGGTTTCATCAATCCATCTCTTTCTAATTATGTTTATAGATTAGACAAAGCCTTGTATGGTCTTAAACAAGCACCTAGAGCATGGTATGAAACACTAACTAACTTTCTTACTGAAAATGGATTCACTGGAGGTAGAGTAGATACCACATTATTCCTTAGAAAGCATAAAGACAAAGTCTTATTGGTTCAAATATATGTGGTTGATATTATTTTTGGTTATACTGATGAAAAGCTATGCAAGAGATTCTCCAAGATTATGTAGAGCAAGTTTGAAATGAGCATGATGAGTGAGCTAAACTTTTTCCTTGGACTGCAAGTAAAGCAGACTGATGAAGGAATATTCATAAACCAAGCCAAGTACATCAAAGATTTACTTAAGAAGTATGGCATGGAATCAGTCTCTCCCATGAAAACCCCAATTGCTCCTGCAACCAAGCTTGACAAATATGAAAAAGGTAAAAGTATTGATATAACTCAATACAGAGGTATGTAGGCTCTCTTCTATATCTAACTGCCAGTAGACTAGACATAATATTTGTAACGTGCATAAGTGATAGATTTTAGGCTAATCCTAAAGAATCACATTTAACTGCTATTAAGAGGATTTTTAGGTATCTCAAGGGTACACCTCACTTGGGGCTGTGGTATCCCAAGGAGTCCTCATTTGAACTAACAGGATACACGTATGCTAATTTTACAGGTTGCAAAATAGATAAAAAGAGTACCAGTGGCACCTGTCAATTGCTAGGAAACAGACTTGTGTCCTGGTTTAGCAAGAAGCAAAACTCAGTATCTACTTCAACTGTAGAAACTGAATACATTGCTGCTGGCAGCTGCTGTGCTCAGATCCTATGGATGAAAAATCAGCTAGCTGACTATGGGTTTGAATTCAAATCTATACCCATTCACTGTGATAACACAAGTGCAATAGCAATAACTCATAATTCTGTCATGCATTCTAGGACTAAGCATATAGAAATAAGGTATCACTTCATTAGGGATCATATGGAACTATATCTTTACAGTATATCCCTACAGAAAATCAACTTGCTGATGTATTTACAAAACTGCTAGATGAATCCAGGTTTAACAAGTTAATAAGTGAGCTAGGCATGCTTAATTTACAACCATGAAATATATGCTCTAGTATGTGCTAACCATACAGATATAAAGGCTATGTTCAAAATTGTAGACATGATCAAGGGAAGTCCACGATCGCAGAGCTGCAGTGTCAAAGGACAACGATTGTAGTGCAGACTCAACGATGGCAGAAGACCCATAACAAATCCAAGGAGCATCCTGTGATGAGAAAGTTCAAAACAAAGCAATTCCTCTTATAAGCGCCTCAGGAACAAACACTCAATGAGGTTGACCCTTCCTGAGCTACCTTAAAAGAATGCTAAGTCAAAAACTCATCACAAGGATCCGGATAGACTCGACGATCGTAGTTTAGACACGACGACTGCTGGATAGACTCGACGATCGTAGTTCAGACATGACGACTGCTGGACAGACTCAACGATTGTAGTTCAGACACAACGAATGAAGTTCAGACTCAACGATCACATAAGCTACCTCAACGATTGTAGTCCTCCCTAAAGACACATTAGCGCAGAAGGAGCTAAGGGCAAAATAGTGCAATCATCCTCAGTTAAAATCGCAGAGCCAAGCAGAAGTTGACACCTAGCCCACTAAACCAAATAAAGAGAGGGAAGTTACAAGTAAAGTTTAAAAACGCCTTTTTGAAATCAGAAGTTCAAAAAGCCTATCTCTTTTCTCTCTCTACAAAATAGAAACCCTAATCCTCAAGAAGACTCATACAACCACACTCTATGCAAAGAAATTAATGGCAACCTCCAACGTCGTCTTCGGCTTCAGACTATGCTTCGTTGAGTTCAAAACCGCTGAACCTAAATTTCACAAAATTCTGACATTGTTAAAGAAGGTTGGTCTCGAAGACGCTTTGGGTACGAGCACATGGATCTACCCAAAGTTAATAAAGGAGTTTTACAGAAATGGGGTATACGAAAATGAAGTCCTCACGACAAGAGTCAAGGACGTGGAAATCCAACTGAAGGCTGAAAATATCAACCTAGCCCTAGGCTTCAAATTCGAAGTTTTTTTGGTTCCTAGATAGCATCGATTTCCATAAAGGACTTAAGAAGATGCATCATAAAAAATTCCCCAATGTCAAAGGATACAAGAAGAAGGAGTTTCCTCAAAGGTATAAATTTCTTGATGACATTATTGGGAAGTGTATATGTTGCAAGAGCACTGGGCACGATTCTGTAAATGAGGTGCAGCTAAAGCTCATGACTGCCATAAGCTGTGGGATACAGCTTAACTATGGAGCTCTACTGCTGGAATGGATAGGAAAATGAATTCTCAACTCAAAGAAGACAAAGGGATCTCAAAAGATGCTCTATGGGCGATTTATAAGCATTATCTTTCAATCTGCTCTAGGTGATAAGATTGGGGACGATGAATGAGAGTCCATCAATCCAAACAGACGAATGACCCAGCAACTATTTGAGAATTAGAAAAGGAATCCAGCTGAGTATGTATGCATGATGACTGAGTCCAGTGGAAGAACTTGTGATCTAAAGGAATCAGGGATTTCAGGAAACATGTCAGTCGTCAAAGAGGCTGAAGAAGAAGAAGAAGAAACCAACAAGGGAGAACCCACTGCCCTCATCAGAAAAAGCAAGGGCAAAAGAAAGCTAAAGGCTAGAATGATAGAAAAACCTCAAGGGTCTACCACTGATATACCTGTAGAGTCCTCTGATATTGAGGCTCTGAGAATGCTAAGAAGAAAACAACAGTAGGCTGAGGCAGATGAAGATAGAGCTACCATAGCTCAGCTACTGAAGAAGAAGAACAAAATCAGTCACAAGTCCAAGAGGCAATCTGTCTCTTCGATCGTAGAGTCTCTACCGATCGTAAAGACCAGACCGAACACCTCGAGCAAGGAAGCTGCTGCACCAGATGCTCTGACAAATCAACAGGACAGAGCTGAAACTGAAGAAAGCCCAGAGGCTGTGGTTCAGCCTAAGAAGCTAAGACGAAAATTGGTTAAGAAGTACATCCTTGTCAATGAAAGAGTGGTCAAGGAGGAAGACAAGAGAATGGCTGCCACAAAGGAACTGACCAAAGAAAGCCAAGAGAACAGTGTTCCAGCTGAGGGGGAGATACCTGAAGTTCTCACCTTAGAAAATACTCAAGCTGAGAGGTAGATACCTGTAAGGCCCCAACTTTTAATAAAGATGATTTTTCTATAAATATCATTTTTGAATATTATGAAATGAATTTGATATAATGTTATAGTTGTGGGTAATATGTATAAATTTTGCTAAGTACGTAAGTCGTTATATAATATTCGTTTGGTCGGGAAATATTCATTTTAACAGGGAATATTCGTACAACGACATAATCATTGGCGGACCCCACAACAAAATTATTGTCTGATTGAGAAAACGATAAAAATACTTTATGAAAATAACGGCCGAAGTTTTACCGTTAACTGTTGAAACACCTGGTGTTAAAAGTACAGTAATACGCGTGGTTGCATAGTAACACACGGTATTGATTATTGATGCTTACGTGAGAAGTCACTCAGTTTTGTTCAATTATCGCTACAGTAATTGTTGCATAGTATCTCACGTTATTTGATTCAATTATTGTTGATATTTAATATATTGTTAAATCAATAATTAAGATGACAAAGTTATTAATATTATTATTTGCAATATTAACGATGTCTAGAAGTTCTGTCAAGGAGTGGTTTGGTCACCTAATTGTTCGCCAATAGAGAGAAATCCTTATTGGAAAGCCCCCTCTTTCCTGGAAACGGCCTGGTCGATTAATAGTGTGAATTATAATAATGATGATAAAAGTTATTAAAAATATTGAGGGTATTTTCATAAAGTATTTGTTATAAATTTGGGCGTATTATTTGGAACCCCACTTTCTCATTTTTCAAAATCGCCGGGAGGAAGTTATCTCAATTTTTCTTATATATATATATAATCATATTTCTGCAGTATATATATATATATATATATATATATATATATATATATATATATATATATTATATTTATGTTAGTGGCGTGTGGTGGAGGGAATATAATATGTGTGCAGATAAATGTGAGTGGTGGGTGGTGTATGATATGTGGTGGTGGAATTAATGGTGATATTGGTGTGTATATAATATATATATATATATATATATATATATATATATATATATATATATATATGGGTATAAAAATGTGGGTGGATGATGGTGGTCCTGGTGGATATTTTGATAGGTTTTGGAATGATTTTTCAAGCTTGGTCATTATTGGCCAAACTTTTCAATCATGCAGTATTATTGATAGCTTGGCTGCATTCTAATTGGTCAAGGCTATTATAGTGGCATGTGTTCATGTTTCTCATTTGCCAACTCCTTGAAAATGAATACTGATACTTAGGAAATGTGAAGCTGTGATGTCTCACCCGTGAACTTTGTTCGATCCTTTTTCTTTCTTTTAATTGTGCGTCCGTGAATTTTTTTTCTAAATAGTATCCTTCCATTCTCCTATAAATAGAAGCTCATTCCTTCATTATTTCTTACGAATTCACTGAAACTCTAGAGAGAGAAAACTATAGAGAGAAAGAAAAAAAGTATTCTGCTACTTAACTACTCCTATATCCAGTATCTTCTAAGGTAAGGGATATTATTTGTTGTACTCGTAAGGGATATTATTTCTTTTGTATTCATGAAGAGAACTTCTGTTATTTCATTCTTTATTATTCTGTTGAAATAACCTGTATACGCGGACTACCCTATACTTAGTGAAATTCTTCTATTATTCCATTCTTTATCATTCTGTTGGAACATCCTGTCTGTGCTTTACGCATGACCTGGTTCCGTTATTTATTATTTTGTTGAAATAACCTGTCTGTGCGGTCTATCGCATGCCTGATGATTTTTTTTTGTTATTCTATTCTTTATTATACTCAGTTGGTTAAAGTTTTGGCTTTTATACTCTATGAAATTAGTGGAATATCCTTAATATTTGTGCTTCATCCAGTATCTTTTTATGGAAATATTCTTCCGAGCATTCTTGAATTTTACTCTACAAAATAGTATCATGTTAATAATTTGAATGTTATTGGTTCTTGGATAAATTAATTCTTGAACTTGTTTTTATTGAATTCTTATAACATTGTCATCATCTTCATGTTTATATTTTGTTGAAAGTCATCTGTGGCCTGTAGTGCATAGATGGACTTGGTATGATTATGACCAGGGATTATTCGGTGTAATCATGACCGTAATTTTACAAATGATGTGGTAAAAGTCTTCATTGGCCCGTAGTGCATTGATGGACAGTTGTTGGAATGATCATGACCATTGATGAATACACGAATATCCTTGGCCCGTAGTGCATGGATAATTTGTGGTCGTGATACTAATGAATATCCTTGGCCGTAGTGTAGGGATGATGTGGATTATTTATTAAGCTGAGTCTCAGCGATAAAAGTGATGAAAAACCTTTTAAATCATAGAAGATAGTAGATTTTATTCTCTACTTGACTCTTCTAATGGATTGATTGTTCCGCTGCAGTTAAACTTGATATTTGTTATATTTTATCAGTTTAACACTGTTGAAGGCTAATGATAATTTATTCTGCATTATCTTAGTCATAATATTTCTAACTGGGCTAGTTGAGCTCACCCTTTTGCTTTCATTGTTCTCTTCAGGAAATGAGAACGTAGCGGGGACTAGTCGGGGAACGGAGTGACGGTTCAGATGATGGCATTAGTAGTCCTTACTATTCTATGAAATAGTGTGAAAATAAATGTATTGAGGACTTATTTTGAGTTTGAATACTGTTTGGAAGACAATGTTGTATTAAAACTCACAGCTTATGTTTTGTCGTATTTTACACGACAGTTGTATAATTAAGTTTTTATTTGTATTTTGTACAATGTATTTGACGACTCAAAATAGGTGATGTATACCTATTTTGGGGGCGTCACAGTTGGTATCGAAGCTTAGGGATATGATTCTTGGCTAAAATGTGAGACAAGAACTAGGATGGGAGAGACGGGGAATTCCTTCGCTAGTATGACCTACCTAAGTTTATTTGGTATTTAATTGGTCGGTCAGAGTATAGGGATAATATGCGATATGTTAATTAACCCTTGTTTTGTGGCAGTATTTAAAAATGACATCCGAGAATGTTGAGAACATCAATGGAGCACAGGAGACCGTTGAGTCTCCACAGATCAATAATAAGGATAATGTGTATCAGGAAGGCGACAATCCTCAGGCATACAACAACACTGACCAAATGATGAACGATGGAATGTTCAGAAGATTTATGCAATTCATGCAACATCAGGCGAGAGCGGCTTCTGTCTAAAAGGCAGGTGGAACACTGGCGACTCTCGGACGGTCACCGTCAAACAGTTCAAGGAGTTGGGACCACCGGAGTTTATTGGAGAGCCAAAACCACTTATGGCGGAGACGTGGATAAAGCAGATCAACAAGATATTTGATGTCTTGGGATGCTCCGAGGAGAAAAAGGTTTGCTTTGCCACCTTCATGTTGTGGGCAGAGGCAGATTACTGGTGGGAATCTGTAAAGCGTACTCACAACCTGCCGCACTGAAGATGTCTTGGGAGAAGTTCTAAGAACTGTTCAACGACAAGTACTTTCCCGAAAGTATTTGTCACATGAAAGAGGTAGAGTTCATCAAGCTGGAGCAAAACAACATGACCGTGTCGCAGTACGAAGCCAAGTTTACCGAGTTATCCCGATTTACGTCCCACTTAGTTGATAATGAGGAGAGAATGACGCAGATGTTTTTAAGAGGTTTGAAGCAGAAGATACGTTAATATCTTATCTCTCATAAACTATGTTTGTATTCAGATGTTGTTAATAGGGCTCAATTATTGGAATGAGATAATGAGTCAACCCAACCAAAAAAGAGCAGCCGGCAAAATGATAATACCAGTGATAACAATCATCGATGCGGTGACAATAAGCATGGAGGGAATCAACATGCCAGAAATGGTAACCACTTCGGTGGTAATCATGGCCAAAGCAATAAGAATGAACATTTCAAGAAGAGAAGATTCAACAATGATGAAAAGACGTCAGCATCAGCACTCGTCGTTAAGGAAGGAGAATGACCATCTATAATATGCTTCAAATGTGGAGGGGAGGGACACATCAGTCCAAACTACGCGATGCCATCCAAAGTATATTACAATTGTGGAAGAGAAGGTCACATAGCCAGATTTTATCATGCACCAAAGTCAAGTCCAGCTGGGATGGAGGCATCAAAGGCCGTCCCAAACAAGACAAAACCGGTAGTTCAAGGGAGAGCGTTTGTCGTGACCTCCCAAAAAGCAAGGAACCCGAACGAGGTCATCACGGGTAAGCTTATCATAAACTCTAGCGAAGTATATACCTTATTTGATACCAATTCTACCCATTCTTTTATTTCTCATACTTGTGCTCAACGTTTAAATTTGACTCCGGAGAAATTAGACTTTGACTTATCTGTTGAAACTCCGTTGGGAGAAACCTTCATTACATCCACTGTTTATAAGTCTTGTTTGGTTCAAATCGGTACCCTCACATTACCTGTCGATCTTATTTCATTGAAAATACTTGCATTTGACGTAATTCTAGGGATTGATTGGTTAACTACTCATCATGTAAAAATTGATTATTTTCGTAAGGTTATTAGCTTTCATATTCCTAACCAACCTATTATGCGAATTCAAGAAACCAAACCATTAAAATTAATCACTGTTGTCTCAAGTCATAAAATTTATTGAAAAACGGATGTCAAACTTTCTTAGCTCATGTCACGGATCTAAACAAAAATACGTCAGTTTTGAACGATATTTCTATTGTTAATAAATTTCCTGACGTATTCCCTGAAGAACTTCCTGGCCTACCCCCAGAGCGTGAAATTGAATTTTGTATCGACCTTGAACCCGGTACAAAATCCATTTCTAAAGCCCCATATCGAATGACTCCTATTAAACTTCAGGAGTTAAAGATCCAACTACAGGAATTGTTAGACATCGGTTTCATTCGCCCTAGTACGTCTCCTTGGGGTGCTCCTGTTCTATTCGTGAAGAAGAAATATGGGAGTATACGACTTTGTATTGATTATTGGAAGTTAAATCATGTTACCATCAAAAATAGGTACTCATTGCCACGTATTGGTGACCTGTTTGACCAGTTGTAAGAAGCACAATTCTTTTCAAAGATCAATCTTCATTCTGGATATCATCAGCTGAAGGTTAAAACTGAGGATATTCCAAAGACTGCCTTCAGAACTCGGTACGGGCATTATGAATTCTTAGTCATGCCTTTTGGATTGACTAATGCTCCTGCTGCCTTCATGGATATGATGAACCGGGAATTCAAGGAATATTTGGATCACTTTGTGATCGTCTTTATTGATGACATCCTCATATATTCCAAAAGCTGTGAAGATTACGAGCAACACTTGAGGCTGATACTCCAAAAGCTTAATGAAAATAAGCTTTATGCCAAGTTAAAGAAAAGCGAGTTCTGGCTTGAGGAAGTAGCATTCCTTGGGCACGTAGCATCAAGTCATGGAATATCTGTTGACCTGACAAAGATTGAAGCTATTCAAAGCTGGGAGCAACCTAAATTAGTGACCAAAGTACGTAGCTTTATCGGCTTAGCTGGTTATTATCGGAGATTCGTGGAAGGGTTTTCTCGAATCGCTACTCCATTAACTCAGCTGACTCAGAAATATATAAAATTCGGTTGGAGCGAGAAATTTGGGAAGAGTTTTCAAGAACTCAAGAGGAGACTCATTTCAGCACCTGTTCTGACAGTACCATCTGGCTCGGAGGGATTTGTCATCTACAGTGATGCTTCGGACAAAGGGTTAGGATGTGTTCTCATGCAACATGGGAAAGTTATAGCCTATGCCTCTCGAAAACTCAAAGAATATGAGAGAAATTATCCTACTTATGATCTAGAGTTGACAACAGTTGTTTTTACACTTAAAATTTGGAGACATAACTTGTATGGGGAGAAAGTGGAGATCTTTACGGATCATAAAAGCCTCAAATATTTCTTCACTCAAAAGGAACTCAACATGCGACAACGACGTTGGCTTGAACTGTTGAAAGATTATGATCATACCATCCAATACCATCCTGGAAAAGTAAACGTGGTAGCTGACGCATTGAGTAGAAGATCATATGCGGGTACGAGTGTGATATTAGCAACGCAAAGGCCTATTTTGTATGATTTGCTAAGGATGGAGATAGAGTTAAAGACTCCAGGGACCCATGTGATGATGGTGAATATACGAGTAGAACTGATTTTAATCGATAAAGTTAAAACTGCTCAAGCTACAGACCTGGAGCTGATTCGTATGAGGAAGAAAGTGCAAGAAGGTGCTATGCCGGAAGCAAGAATCGATGAAGAAGGAATACTTTGACTCAACTCTAGACTTTGTATTCCTAGGGACCCTGATTTAAAGTATAAAATCATGATGGAGGCGCACAACACACCGTTTGCAATCCATCCTGGGAGTACCAAAATGTATCATGATCTTTGACATACATTTTGGTGGGGCAATATGAAGAGAGAGATAGCGCTGTTTATCTCAAGGTGTCTAACGTGTTAACGAGTCAAGGCAGAGCATCAAGTACCAAAAGGTCCATTGCAACCACTTGAAATTCTAGAATGGAAGTGGGAGCACATTACCATGGATTTTGTTACTGGTCTTCCCAAGGTTTCTCAAGGTATAGATGTAATTTGGGTCATTATTGATAGGTTGACCAAGTCTGCTCACTTCTTACCTGTACGAGAAACTTATACACTTGAACGTCTTACTCGTATGTACATAAACGAGGTTGTAAGATTGCATGGTATGCCAGTATCTATAGTTTCTGATCGAGATCCAAGATTCACTTCACGATTTTGGGTTAGTTTACAAAAAGCTATAAGCACGAATTTACGATTTAGTTCGGCATATCATCCTCAGATGGACGGACAATCAGAGAGAACTATTCAAACTCTTAAAGATTTATTAAGACTCTGTGTCCTTGACTTCAAGGGAAGTTGGGACAAGTTCTTACCATTGGTGGAATTTTCCTGCAACAATAGCTATTAAGCAAGTATTGGCATGGCTCCATTCGAAGCGTTATATGGAAGAAAGTGTCGTTCTCCAGTATGCTGGGATGAGGTGGGTGAAGCAACGTTGTTGGGACCGGAGCTGGTATGTATAACTATGAAAAAGATTCAAACGATCCGGTAACATATAAAAACCTCACAAGATCGACAAAAGAGTTATGCTAATCTTCATCGAAAGGACGTGGAATTCGATATTGGAGATCATGTGTTGTTACATGTTGCTCCATGGAAAGGAGTTATGAGATTTAGAAGGAGAGGAAAGCTCAATCCTCGATTTTTTGGCCCATTTTTAATCCTCGATCGAGTAGGAACTGTGGCTTATAGACTCGCTTTGCCGCCAAGTATGTCTCGTGTTCATAACATTTTTCATATATCCATGTTACGTAAATATGTGGAAGATCCGAACCACATTATTGAGTTAGAACAGGACAAAATAGCGGAAGATTTGACGTATGAAGAGGTTCCTATTCAAATTTTGGATAAGAAGGAACATATTTTATGCTCCAAGGTTATACCTCAAGTCAAAGTTTTGTGGAGAAATCACGATGTTGAGGAAATGACCTGAGAGTTAGAATCTGAAATGAAATCAAGGTATCCTTACCTCTTTGACATACCAGGTATGTACCCTAATTTCGAGGGCGAAATTTCATAAGAAGGGGAGGTTGTAAGACCCCAACTTTTTAATAAAGATGATTTTTCTATAAATATTATTTTTGAATATTATGGAATGAATTTGATATAATGTTATAGTTGTGGGTAATATATATAAATTTTGCTAAGTACGCAAGTTGTTATATAATATTCGTTTGGTCAGGAAATATTCGTTTTAACAGGGAATATTCGTACAACGGCACAATCATTGGCGGACCCCATAACGGAATTATTGTCGAATTGAGAAAACGACAAAAATATTTTATGAAAATAACGGCGAAAGTTTTACCGTTAACTGTTGAAACACCCGGTGTTAAAAGTACAGTAATACGCGTGGTTGCATAGTAACACACGGTATTGATTATTGATGCTTACGTGAGAAGTCACTCAATTTTGTTCAATTATTGCTACAGTAATTGTTACATAGTATCTCACGTTATTTGATTTAATTATTGTCGATATTTTATATATTATTAAATCAATAATTGAGACGACAAAGTTATTAATATTATTATTTGCAATATTAACGATGTCTAGAAGTTCTGTCAAGGAGAGGTTTGGTCACCTAATTGCTCGCCAATAGGGAGAAATCCTTATTGGAAAGCCCCCTCTTTCCTGGGAACGACCTGGTCTATTAATATTGTGAATTATAATAATGATGATAAAAGTTGTTAAAAATATTGAGGGTATTTTTATAAAGTATTTCTTATAAATTTGGGCATATTATTTGGACCCCCACTTTCTCATTTTTCAAAATCGTCGGGAGGAAGTTATCTCAATTTTTCTTATATATATATATATATATATATATATATATATATATATATTATATTTATGTTAGTGGCGTGTGGTGGAGGGAATATAATGTGTGTTCAGATAAATGTGAGTGGTGGGTGGTGTATGATATGTGGTGGTGGAATTAATGGTGATATTGGTGTGTATATAATATATATATATATATATATATATATATATATATATATATGGGTATAAAAATGTGGGTGGATGATGGTGGTCCTGGTGGATATTTTGACAGGTTTTGGAATGATTTTTCAAGCTTGGTCATTATTGGCTAAACTTTTCAATCATGCAGTATTATTGATAGCTTGGCTGCATTCTAATTGGTCAAGGCTATTATAGTGGCATGTGTTCATGTTTCTCATTTGCCAACTCCTTGAAAATGAATACTGATACTTAGGAAACGTGAAGCTGTGATGTCTCACCCGTGAACTTTGTTCGATCCTTTTTCTTTCTTTTAATTGTGCGTCCGTGAATTTTTTTTCTAAATAGTATCCTTCCATTCTCCTATAAATAGAAGCTCATTCCTTCATTATTTCTTACGAATTCACTGAAACTCTAGAGAGAGAAAACTATAGAGAGAAAGAAGAAAAGTATTTTGCTACTTCACTACTCCTATATCCAGTTTCTTCTAAGGTAAGGGATATTATTTGTTGTACTCGTAAATGGTATTATTTCTTTTGTATTCATGAAGAGAACTTCTGTTATTCCATTCTTTATTATTCTGTTGGAATAACCTGTATACGCGGACTACCTTATACTTGGTGAAATTCTTCTATTATTCCATTCTTTATTATTTTGTTAGAACATCATGTCTGTGCTTTACGCATGACCTGATTCCGTTATTTATTATTTTGTTGAAATAACCTGTCTGTGCGGTCTATCGCATGCCTGGTGATTTCTTTTGTTATTCCATTCTTTATCAGTTGGTTAAAGTTTTGGCTTTTATACTCCATGAAATTAGTGGAATATCCTTAATATTTTTTTGCTTCATCCAGTATCTTTTCATGGAAATATTCTTCCGAGCATTCTTGAATTTTACTCTACAAAATAGTATCATGTTAATAATTTGAACATTATAGGTTCAGGGATAAATTAATTTTTGAACTTGTTTTATTGAATTCTTATAACATTGTCATCATCCTCATGTTTATATTTTGTTGAAAGTCATCTGTGGCCTGTAGTGCATAGATGGACTTGGTATGATTATGACCAGGGATTATTCGGTGTAATCATGACCGTAATTTTACAAATGATGTGGTAAAAGTCCTCATTAGCCCGTAGTGCATTGATGGACAGTTGTTGGAATGATCACGACCATTGATGAATACACGAATATCCTTGGCCCGTAGTGCATGGATAATTTGTGGTCGTGATACTAATGAATATCCTTGGCCGTAGTGTAGGGATGATGTGGATTATTTATTAAGTTGAGTCTCAGCGATAAAAGTGATGAAAAACCTTTTAAATCATAGAAGATAGTAGATTTTATTCTCTACTTGACTCTTCTAATGGATTGCTTGTTCCGCTGCAGTTAAACTTGATGTTTGTTATATTTTATCAGTTTAACACTGTTGAAGGCTAATGATAATTTATTCTGCATTATCTTAGTCATAATATTTTTTACTGGGCTAGTTGAGCTCACCCTTTTGCTTTCATTGTTCTCTTCAGGAAATGAGAACGTAGCGGGGACTAGTCGGGGAACGGAGTGACGGTTTAGATGATAGCATTAGTAGTCCTCACTATTCTATGAAATAGTGTGAAAATAAATGTATTGAGGACTTATTTTGAGTTTGAATACTGTTTAGAAGACAATGTTGTATTTAAACTCACAGCTTATGTTTTGTCGTATTTTACACGACAGTTGTATAATTAAGTTTTTATTTGTATTTTGTACCATGTATTTGACGACTCAGAATAGGTGATGTATACCTATTTTGGGGGCGTCACAATACCTGAGGTTCTCATGATAGAAAATGCTCCAGCTGAGGGGGAGCTATTAGTCCTACAAATAGATGATCATGTTGAGGGGGAGCCTCATGACATCTCCATAACAGAAGAAGATGTTCCTGCAGAAAATGAAAAAGAGCCAGAGCAAGAACAAAATGAAGTTATTGAAATAATTGAATCCCCAAAAGAAGATAGGAAGAAAAGAGAGAAGAAGATGATGATGACCTTGAGATCACGGGTGTGGGACGTGATGGGTATAGGAGTTATCTCTACAATCAGATGTTCTCTTACCTACCCATGATGCCATATCATCAAGCCCAAATCCTAAACTCATGGAACCACAAGTTTTGGAACTTCAAAGAATATCCAGCCATCATTGTGCTAGCTCATGGATTTTCAGGCACCTTCAAATTTGCCAAGAAGCTCATCACAAGTGATCCCTCCTCAAGAACGGTGCATGAGGTATTAACTATCCCAATTCTTTTTAGAGTAAACCATTATCCACTATCTTTTTCCAGCCAATTTTATGAATTTCCAAGCTGGTTGGAAGTGGTTCTAAATTCACCAAGTCAACTCCCAGTTACAGAATCCCAAAATTCTGTAATTGATGAACCAAATATTCCAAACTTCATACTAATCCCATCTCCCATCATCCCTATGATCACTGACTCCAGCCCCATCGTAGAGTCCCAAGTTGAGATCGTAGAGCCTCCTACTCTGAACACCCAAACACAAGCCCCTCCATCAGATATTCCCTCTTCATCCACCAATGAATACTTCAACCTTGATCTTGCCCTCTACTCCTTGCAAGATCAATATAAGAAACCATCCCCTTCTCCAAACATTCCTAAACTCAGCGAACTACTTTCAGATTTACCCACCAAGGCTGAGCTGACAGAAGTGTCCAAGAAAGTGATCAAAGACATCGATGAAAGTCTAGAAGCTCACTCAGAACTCATTCATCTAAGACTGACAAAGATTATCAGTGTTGCGAATAATCTCCCAAGTACCCTAAACATTGAGCTTACAAAGAAGCTAAGGGAGATCATCAAAGAAATGATTAAGAGCATAAAGGACAGAGATGACATTCACTTTCTAGCAGTTAAAAGACACAGAGATGCTATGCTTTCCTTACAATCAGCTCAAAACGCCCAGCATAATCTTATGTTGGAGAACATCATCAATCTGCAAACAGCCGTAAAGGAATTCCAACAATTCTATGTCACCCAAGGACAACAGACTGACAATGTTCTAAACATCCTCCAACATCGGGAAGCTCGATCTGAAGCTCTGGTCAAGGAAAATCGAGAGAACATTGCTCAAACTTAAAGCCAACTCAACGAGCTCATCCAAGGAGTGACTTGACTATCCAAAGACATTCGAACCCTTGATGCTGACATAAAGGGGGAGAATAAAGGGAAAGGAGTTCAAGGAGGAGGCCAGGGAAGAGGCAGAGGACAATTCCAAACTCAATCTTCGGGGTGTCCTCCTACAAGGCAGTTCCACCAACAAACTCCACGATCCAGCCACCAAACTCAACGATCTGATCAGCAGGAAGTCCTAATGGCTCAGCCATTAAGGAGTCTAGGGCCAGCTACTAGCTCACAAAATGTGACCACTACAAGCCTAAGAATGCCAATTGGAGATCCTGCATTCATGAATAGGCATGATCACAACCCAAGGATAAGCCCAAGTGAGCTAGAAGAGATAGCCAGAAGGGATGAAGCAAGCAGGAAAAGAAGGGCTGAGGAGTATGCCAATTCTCCACGCAAAAGACCAAAGAAATAGAGATAAGTGAAAGTTTAAATTCTTATTAATGTAAAGCTAAATTGTAACACTCTTCAAACATCAATAAATTCATACTTATTCTCTAAGAAATTTCAGCTGCTCACTGAAATACTAAGTCATATTTACTTTCCTACAAATGCATCTAGAAACTAATAATCATGAGAACAAATCTCCTTGGTTATGTCAACATCAAATAGGGGGAGATTGTTGGGAGAGTGCATATTTTGATTTGATGTTTAAATGTAAATGCTCATGATTATATGTAAAGTCCTTCTAGAGATATATGTACAAGGACTTAGTGATAGATCAAATTTGTTAGGTTGATCTAAGCTCTTAATGTGTATCATTCTGTAACTGAATGTATAGATAGAGAGATCAAAGCTGTTAGGTTGATCTTGAGGTGTAATAGATAGGCTTCGAAGAGATCGTAGTGTATCAAGCTGATCAAGATTACAGAAGCCAAGGCAGAAACGTAGAGCATTGAGAATCGTAGTGTGCCTGCCTTGAAGGACCTCTTCGGAAATCGTAGAGTGGTCCCAACGTTTGTCGAGCCAACTCAGAGATCGTAGTGTACTCTCGAAAACGTAAAGTCTGAAAGATAAGCAAGTGAAGATTGTAGTGTACAAGTTCTTAAGAGAAATCGTAGTGCTCTCAGTTGAAGCACCAAAGTAACAAGACACCACGATCTGAATCGTAGAGTATCATCTACCTTGTGACAGAAGTATCGAGCCCCACGTTTTGTTTAGAGACAAACTTTAGCAAATATGGAATGGGTTCTAAACGTTGGAGTACTCACCAGTCCCAAGGGCATAAAAGATATCCTTAGTATGAAACAAAAAAGCGTATTGAAGAAGCTAAGGAAAGTACTATTAGATAGCGGAAAACACCTTTTCAGGTGTTAGGTGAGAAAGCAGTCTGCTGTGTCAGTGGGCCAGAAATTAATTCAGAAGATGTAAGACCCCAACTTATTATAAATGAAATTAAATTTCTCTATTTATTATTTTGAAATAGAAGGGTTGAATTGATTAATGTGGTTAGTTATGAGTAAAATGCGCAAATATTTTAAATAAGCAAGTGGTTATAAAATATTCGTTATTGTCGAGGAATATTCGATTGGTCGTGGAATATTCTTACTGTCAGAGAATATTCATTCGATGGCGCAGCCTTGTGTGGGCCCCATAACGGAAAGCGATTGGATGAAGAAAATGACAAGTATAAGTTATTTATAAATAACGGCGTAGTTGTTACCGTTAATACTGTTGGAATACCTGATGGTTAAAATACAGTAATACGCATTGTTACACAGTAGCACACGGTATTACACCAATTATTGATTCTTACGTAAGAATGCATTACTCAATAATTGTTACAATAATTACTGTTCAGTATTTTATTTTATTGATTAAATAATTGCTACGTTGATATTTTATATTATTGTTGTTTCAATAATTGTCACTACACAGTATTTTCTATTATCATATCAATAATTCATATTATTTGAATAATATTATTAGATAGCATTATTGGCAATGTCTAGAAAGTTCTGTCTAAGAAGGGGTTTGGTCACCTAATTGCGCGTCAGTAAGGAGAAATCCTTATTGGAAAGCCCTCTCTTTCTTGGGAACGGCTTGGTTGTCAGTTTTGTGATTCTGTAATATTATTTGTGAATAATTAATTATTGATTTATATGATAAGGAAAATATTCATTTTATGTGGATATAGATGGAGAAAATTTTTAATGTTACAATTGTTGAAAAATGATATTTTATCTTTTCTGATAAAATAATTCATTTAAATATATTATTATATTATAATAATATAATAATGGTGATATTTTTACAATGAATGTGGGATATATGAATAAATAAGGAGGAAGAGTATTTTTGTTACTAAAAATATTTAAAACATGTTTTTCATATTTGTTGACCCCATTTTTGACTAAAATTTGATTATAGCCTGTAAAATCGTCCGTATGTGAATTTCGGTCAATTTCTGTTTAGAATTTGAAAAAACTTAAACTTACAAAGTTGTAGAGAATTGAATTTCCTATGGAAGGACATAAGATTTGAATTTTTCTGATAAAATGACTATTTATTATGAATTTTTGAAGTTTCAGAATAATTGATTTTTGAAGTTTTAGTTATTTTTTTTAAGAAAAACGTTTTTATTATTTTGGTGGGCCCCACAAATGTTGTAAACATCCTGATTTCAGATGTCAAGAGGTGGGCGTGAAATTTTTTATAAATATAAATATTTTATTAAATTTTCTACTTTGGTGTTCTAAGCATTTCCTATAAATAGGATGCTTAGGTTAGAATTGAAAATCATACCAAAAACTAAAGTTTTCTCTCTTTATATTATCGAGCGTATTCTTGTGAGTATTTTGATACTTTGAGTGTTGCTATACGGTACAAATTTCTTCAGCAATATATCCAATATTCCAGTCAGAAGTACTGACTTTTTCGAGGTAAGGGATGTTATTTTTTTTCGTAAATGATATTATTTCTTTCAATATCATTATGCCAAAATATTGGTCTAAACTTTTTATCAAATTTGAAACTTTTTGTGTCGGGGTTACTATTCACGTATACGGCACTATTCACAAATACGACACTATTCACCGAAAATGAAATTTTCTTCTTTTTGTCTAAGATATCTATTATGGATACTAGCTTTGATTGTATCCATAATTTGATCATTCTTAAATTTTACTCTACTATGGTTATTTATGAAATATTTTTGAACTTAGATTGTTTAAAGTACGAATCCTTAATATTTGTTCTTTTGTTTCGCTGGATTCGTTTTCTTTAAAATATTTTTCATCATCCTCAGTCCTGAATGATGATATAACTGAATATCTTTGGCATGTAGTGCAAAGATGAATGATTTTCTGATGAATATCTTTGGCCCTTAGTGTAAAGATAAACATGTGTTTAGATGAACATGACCAACTAATGAATATCTTTGGCCTGTAGCACAAAGATGAATATTTGATTCAAGATGTATATTGATTGATGTTACATGGATAAAATATTGGTGATGGACTTTTAAATTCATAGATGATAGTAGATTTCATCCTCTACTTAACTCTTCTAATGAATTATTATTTCCGCTGCGAATATTGGTTTAAAACTTGTTGTATATTTTATTCTATTAAATTTTTTCCCTGTTGAGGACTAACAATAATTTGTTCTATATTATCTTAGTCATAATGTTCTTTACTGGGCTAGTTGAGCTCACTCTTTTTCTTTTTGTTCCATTTTTCTTCTCAAGAGGCGAGAATGTAGCGAGTACTAGTCGGGGTGTGGAATGATGGTTCTAGAAGTTGTTTTAGTAGTCCTCACTATTTTGTAAAATAGTGTATCAATAATTGTAATGAGGACTTATTTAAGTGTGGATATTGTCCAGAAGACAATATTTATATTTAAACTCACAATTTAAGCGTTGTCGTATTTTGCACGACAATTGTATTAATAAAGTTGTAGTTGTTTCTGTACCATGTTTTGGCGACTCAAAATGGGTGATGTATACCTATTTTGGGGGTGTCACAGTTGGTATCAGAGCTTAGGGATATGGTCTCTGGCGGAGATCGGGGAATAGAACTAGGAGGGGAGAGATGAGTAAATCATTCGCTAGTGTATCCTACCTAAGCTTATTTGTTGGTTAGTCAAAGTATAAGGTTATTATGTTGCATGTCAATTTCTTTAAATAACCCTTGTTTTGTGGCAGTATTTAAGAATGACAGCTGAGAATGTTAACAGTGGAGTAAATGAGACCGTGGAGACACCTTTAATCACTAACGAGGTGAACGTACAACAGGACTGCAATGTTCCTCCTGTAAACAACACTGAGCAGACGATGAACGATGAGATGTTTAGAAGCTTTTTACGGTTCATGCAAAACCAGACGAGGGAGACTCTTGTTCAAAATACAGGTAGAAACAATGGCAACGCAAGCAGTTCAAAGAGTTGGGACCACCAGAATTCTGGGGAAAGTCAAATCCGATTAAGGCAGAAATGTGGGTCAAATAAATTACCAAGATATTCGATGTCTTGGGATGCACGGAGGAACAGAAGGTTCCATTTGCCACTTTTATGTTCCGTAATGAGGCAGATTACTGTTGGGAATCTGTGAAGCGTACCCATCCAGCCGCACTCAGCATGTCTTGGAAGACATTTCATAAAATGTTCAATGACAAGTACTTTCTTGAAAGTATTCGTCATATAAAGGAGGTGGAGTTTATTAGACTGCAACAGAACAACATGACGGTGTCCCAGTATGAGGCGAAGTTCGCTGAGTTATCCAAGATTGCACCTCATTTGGTGGAGAATGAGGAACGTATGACGAGGATGTTTCTGAGAGGTTGGAAACCCGACATACGTCAGTATCACATTTCTCATAAATTTTTTCTATATTCAGATGTTGTCAGCAGGGCTCAATTATTAGAGCGAGATAACGAGTATGTTCAGCCGAGGGACCACAACCAGGGTCATACCGGTGACAGCAGTCATCGGAGCAACGATAACCAGCGGGGAAAGAAAAATTCAGACAAAAGCGGTAACCACTCTGGTGGTAATCATGGCCATGAAAATAGAAGAGGCGAGTCAAGTGAAAATTTCAAAAAGAGGAGATTCAACAATGATAATGAGAAGATGTCAGCACCAGTATCAACTGTTTCTAAGGGAGGAGAACGACCACCGGTCGTATGCTATAAATATGGAAAAGGGGGACACATCATCCCAAACTATCCACAATAGTTCAAGGTATGTTACAATTGTAGAAATGAAGGACATATCGCTCGAGATTGTACTATAGCGAAACCAAGTCCAGCGGGGATGGTGACTTAAAAGGTTATCCCAGAAAAGTCAAAGTCAACGGTTCCTGGAAGAGCGTTTGTCGTGGCTGGTCAAAATGCGAGGAACCCAAATGAGGTGATCACGGGTAAGCTAATCATAAATTCTTACGAAGTTTATACCTTACTAGATACTAGTGCTACCCATTCATTTATCTCTCCTGCTTGTGTTCAACGTTTAAACTTGACTTTGGAGAAATTAGACTTTGACCTATCCGTGGAGACTCCGTTAGGAGAAACTTTAATTACATCCACTGTTTATAAATCTTGTTTGATTCAAGTTGGCACCATCACACTACCTGTTGACCTTATCTCTTTAAAGATACTTTCATTTGACGTGATTTTAGGGATTGATTGGTTAACTACTCATCATGCTAAAATTGATTATTTTCATAAGGTTGTTAGTTTTCATATTCCTAACCAACCTGTTATGCGAATTCAAGCAACTAAATCACTAAAATTAATCACTGTCATATCAAGCCATAAAGTAATTCGTTTATTAAAAAATGGATGTCAAGCTTTCTTAGCCCATGTTATGGACTTGAACAAAAACACGTCATATTTGAATAAAATTTCTGTTGTTAGTGAATTTCCTGACGTATTTCCTGAAGAACTTCCCGGTCTACCTCCAGAACGTGAAGTTGAATTCTTTATTGACCTTGAGCTTGGTACAAAGCCCATTTCTAAAACCCCAAATCGAATGGCTCCTATTGAACTTCAGGAGTTAAAGGTCCAACTACAGGAGTTGTTGGACATCGGTTTTATTCGTCCTAGTACATCTCCTTGGGGTGCTCCTATTTTATTTATAAAGAAGAAAGACGGGAGTATGCGACTTTGTATTGACTATCAAGAATTGAACCATGTCACCTTCAAGAATAGGTATCTGCTACCTCGTATTGATGACCTATTTGATCAGTTGCAAGGAGCACAATTCTTTTCAAAGATCGATCTTCGTTCTGGATATCATCAGCTGAAGATTAGAACTGAGGATATTTCAAAGACTGCCTTCAGAACTCGGTACGGGCATTATGAATTCTTTGTCATGTCTTTCGGATTGACTAATGCTCCTGCGGCTTTCATGGATATGATGAACCGAGTATTAAAAGAATATTTGGATCAGTTCGTTGTTGTCTTTATTGATGACATCCTCATATATTCCAAAAGTCGTGAAGATCATGAGCACCATTTGAAGCTGGTACTCCAAAGGCTTCGTGAAAACAAGATATATGACAAGTTGAAGAAATGCGAGTTATGGCTTGAGGAAGTAGCATTCCTTGGGCACGTGGTGTCAAAACGTGGAGTATCTGTTGACCCGGTGAAGATTGAAGCAATACAAACTTAGGAGCAGCCGAAGTCGGTGATTGAAGTACGTAGCTTTCTGGGCTTAGCTGGTTATTATCGGAGATTCGTGGAAGGATTTTCTCGAATCGCTACTCCGTTAACTCAACTGACTCGGAAAGATACAAAATTCGTATGGAGCGAGGAATGCGATAAGAGTTTTCAACAACTTAAGAGGACACTCATTTCGGCACCTGTTCTGACAAGTCCATCTGGTTCGGATGGATTTGTTATCTACAACTATGCTTCAGGCAAAGGGTTAGGATGTGTTCTCATGCAACATGGGAAGGTCATAGCTTATGCCTCGCGACAACTCAAGGAATATAAGAGGAATTACCCTACTCATGATCTAGAGTTGGCAGCAGTCGTTTTAGCGTTAAAAATCTGGAGGCACTATTTATATGGGGAGAAAGTGGAGATATATTCGGATCATAAAAGCCTCAAATATTTCTTCACCCAAAAGGAACTCAACTTACGGCAACGACGATGGCTCGAGCTATTGAAAGACTACAACCATACCATTCAAAACCATCTTGGAAAAGCAAATGTGGTAGCTGACGCATTAAGTAGAAGATCATATGCGGGAACGAGTGCGATGTTGTTAACACAAATGCCCATTTTGTGTGATTTACAAAAGATGAAGATAGAATTCAAGACTCTGGGGACCCATACAATGATGTCAAGTATACGCATTGAACTAACTTTAATCGATAAAGTTAAAGTTGCTCACGCCACAGACCCGGAGCTGATGCGTATGAAAAAGAAAGTACAAGAAGGTGCTATTTCAGAAGCAAGAATCGATGAAGAAGGAATACTTTGCGTCAACTCCAGACTTTGCGTTCTTAATGATTCTGACTTGAAACATAGAGTCATGATGGACGCACTCAACACACCGTTTGCAATTCATCCAAGAAGTACCAAAATGTATCGTGATCTTCGACATACATTTTGGTGGAACAATATGAAGAGAGAGATCGCGAAGTTTATCTCGAGGTGTTTAACTTGTCAACGTGTAAAGGCAGATCATCAAATGTCAAAGGGTCCATTGCAACCACTTGAGATTCCAAAATTGAAGTGGGAACACATTACTATGGATTTCGTTACGGGTATTCCCAAGGTTTCTCAAGGAATAGATGCCATTTGAGTTATTGTTGATAGATTAACCAAGTGTGCACATTTCTTGCCTATACGGGAGACTTATTCCCTTGAACGTCTTGCTAGTATGTACGTAAATGAAATTATGAGATTGCATGGCATGCCAGTATTCATAGTTTCGGATCGTGACCCAAGATTCACTTCACGATTTTGGGTTAGCTTGCAAAAAGCTATGGGCACGAATTTACGATTCAGTTCGGCATACCATCCTCAAACGGACGGACAATCAGAGAGGACTATTCAAACTCTTGAAGATCTATTAAGACTCTGTGTTCTAGACTTCAAAGAGAGTTAGGATAAGTATTTACCATTGGTGGAATTCTCTTACAACAACAGTTATCAGACAAGTATAGGTGTGGCTCCATTCGAAGCATTATATGGACGAAAGTGTCGCTCTCCAATATGTTGGGATGAGGTGGATGAAGCAACATTGTTGGGACCAGAGTTGGTACGTATGACTATAGAAAAGATCCAAATGATTCGACAACGTATACAAATGGCACAAGATCGACAAAAGAGTTATGCGGATCTTCATCGAAAGGACGTGGAATTTAGTATTGGGGATCATGTATTGTTGCGAGTTGCTCCATGGAAAGGAGTTACAAGATTTGGGAAGAGAGGAAAGCTCAATCCTCGATTTATTGGTACATTTCAGATTCTTGACCGAATAGGAAATGTGGCCTATAGACTCGCGTTACCTCCAAGTATGTCTCATGTTTATAATGTTTTTCATATATTTGTGCTTCGTAAATATATGAAAGACCCGAACCACGTTATTGAGTTAGAACCGGACGAAATAGCCGAAGACTTAACGTATGAGGAGGCACCTGTCAAGATCTTGGATAGAAAGGAGCATGTCCTACGCACAAAGGTCATACCACAAGTCAAAGTTTTATGGAGGAACCATGCTATTGAGGAAATGACCTGGGAGTTGGAAACAGAAATGAAAGCGAGGTATCCTCACCTTTTAGAAACACCAGGTGCGTACGTCAATTTTGAGGACTAAATTTTATAAGGAGGGGGGTTGTAAGACCCCAACTTATTATAAATGAAATTAAATTTCTCTATTTATTATTTTAAAATAGTAAGGATTGAATTGATTAATGTGGTTAGTTATGAGTAAAATGCGCAAATATTTCAAATAAACAAGTGGTTATTGTGACGCCTCCAAAATAGGTATACAACACCCACTCTGAGTCGCCAAATACATGGTACAGAAAGCAAATTATAACTTTAATAATACAATTGTCGTGCAAAATACGACAACACATACTGTGAGTTTAAATACAAATATTGTCTTCTAGACAATATCCACACTCAAATAAGTCCTCATTACAATTATTCAAATGCTATTTTACAAAAATAGTGAGGACTGCTAAAATATCTTTCTAGAACTATTACTCCATACCCCGACTCGATCCTGCTATGTTCTCACCTCCTGAGAAGAAAAATGGAACAAAAAGGAAAAGGGTGAGCTCAACTAGCCCAGTAAAGAATATTATGACTAAGATAATATACAACAAATTATCATTAGTCTTCAACAGGGAAAAATCTGATAAAATATAATAGACAACAAGTTTTAGATCAACAACTGCAGCGAAAACAGCAAACCATTAGAAGAGTCAAGTAGAGAATGAGTTCTACTATCTTCTAAGATTTAAAAGTCCATCATCAATATTTTATCCCTGTAACAACAATCAATAACCATCTTTAATCAAATATTCATCTTTGCACTACAGTCCAAAGATATTCATTTGTATCACCAGTCGGTCATGTTCATCTCAACACCTGTTCATCTTTGCACTACGGGCCAAAGATATTCATCAGTTAATCATTCATCTTTGCACTACAGTCCAAAAAAATTCAGTAATGTCATCATTTAGGACTGAGGATGATGAAAAATATCTTAAAGAAAACGAATCAAGTGAGTCAGAAGGACAAATAGTAGGGATTCGTATAACAGTTTATCCAAGATCAATAATACTTCATAATAATCAATTGTGAAGCAAAATTCAAAAATAAAGATCAAAACATGGATACAATCAAAGATAGCAACCATAATAGACATCTTGGACAAAAAGAAGAAAATTTTATTTTTCGGTGAATAATGCCGTATTCGTGAATAGTGTCGTATACGTGAATAGTGCCGTATACGTGAATAGTAACCTCGACACAAAAAGTTCCAAATTTGATAAAAAGTTCATATCAATATTTCAGCATAATGATATTGAAGAAAATAATATCATTTAAGAAGAAAATAATATCCCTTACCTCAAAATGACCGTACTTCTGATTGAATTTCAGATATAGTGCTGACAGAAACTTGCACCGTATAGCAACACTCAAAGTATACTCACAAGAATACGCTCGATAATATAGAGAGAAAAAGAGAAAAAACTTATGAATTCTGGTGTGATTTTCAATTCTAACTTAGCCCTCTATTTATAAGAAAATGTTAGCACGCCGAAGCAGACTTGACCTGCAACCTGATGGCTTTACCTGCTACTATTCCCACCCACCACATTTGAATAAAAATTTCAGCACATTTCTCACCAACCAAAAGTGGGGCCCACCAATTCTAGAATTTTCTACCAAAATGATAAATTCCGAAACTTCAACAATTTCTGAACCAGTCATCTCTTAAAATTCATAACAAATCATACGTTCATTTTTAATGGTTCAAAATTTGTGGACATATGCTCAACTTATATATGTATAACATATCCAAAAATCACAACGATCCAACCGTCGGATTAAAAATTATAACCCCCGCAATATATCTCAAAAACCCTGATTGATTTTTAATACCTCCATTCCGACAAAAATACTGATAAAACACCTCAACATTAACTCCTTCATTTTTAACCACAAATTATATCCAACATTTATATTCACATAAAATAAATATTTCCTTATCATATGAATCAATAATTAATTGTTCACAATTAATATTACAGAATCATATTTATAACAACCAGGCCATTCTCAGGAAAGAGGGGGCTTTCCAATAAGGATTTCTCCTTACTGGCGCGCAATTAGATGACCAAACATCTCCTTAGACAGAACTTTCTAGACATTACCAATAATGTTATCTAATAATATTATTCAAATAATATGAATTATTGATCTGATAATGGAAAATACTGTGCAGCAATAATTATTGAAACAACAATAATATAAAATATCAATGCAGCAATTATTGAATCAATAAAATAAAATATTGAACAGTAACTACTGTAACAATTATTGAGTAGTGCCTTCATTCGTAAGAATCAATAATTCAAAAATATTGTGCAATCCGTGTGCTACTGTGCAACCACGCGTATTACTGTATTTTAACCACCGGGTATTCTAACAGTGTTAACGGTAATAACTACACTGTTATTTATAAACAACTTATACTTGTCACCGGGTATTCGTACGAATATTCCCCGACAGCAAGAATATTCCACGACCAAACAAATATTCCCCGATAAAATGAATATTTTATAACCACTTGTTTATTTTGCAAAATTTGCACATTTCACCCATAACCAAAGTATTATATCAAATTAACACCTTATGATTCACAATAATATTTAGAGAAAAATTGATTTTATTCATTAATAAGTTGGGGTTTTACAGTTATAAAATATTCATTATTATCGGGGAATATTCATTTGGTCGTGGAATATTCTTACTGTCGGAGAATATTCGTACGACGGCGCAGCCTTGTGTGGGCCCCATAACAGAAAGCGATTGGATGAAGAAAATGACAAGTATAAGTTATTTATAAATAACGGCGTAGTTGTTACCATTAATACTGTTGGAATACCCGGTGGTTTAAATATAGTAATACGCATTGTTGCACAGTAGCACACGGTATTACACCAATTATTGATTCTCACGTAAGAAGACACTACTCAATAATTGTTACAGTAATTATTGTTCAATATTTTATTTTATTGATTCAATAATAGTTACGTTGATATTTTATATTATTATTATTTCAATAATTATCACTACACAATATTTTTCCTTATCAGATCAATAATTCATATTATTTGAATAATATTATTAGATAACATTATTGGCAATATCTGGGAAGTTCTGTCTAAGGAGAGGTTTGGTCACCTAATTACGCGCTAGTAAGGAGAAATCCATATTAAAAAGCCCTCTCTTTTCTGAGAACGGCCTGGTTGTCAGTATTGTGATTCTGTAATATTATTTATGAATAATTAATTATTAATTTATATAATAAGGAAAATATTCATTTTATGTGGATATAGATGGAAAAAAATTTTAATGTAACAATTGTTAAAAATTGATATTTTATCTTTTCTGATAAAATAATTTATTTAAATATATTATTATATTATAATAATATAATAATGGTGATATTTTTACAATGAATGTGGGATATATGAATAAATAAGGAGGAAGAGTATTTTTTGTTACTAAAAATATTTAAAACATGTTTTTCATGTTTGTGGACCCCATTTTTGACTGAAATTTGATTATAGCTTGTAAAATCGTCCATATGTGAATTTCGGTCAATTTTTGTTTAGAATTTGGAAAAGCTTAAACTTACAAAATTGTAGAGAATTGAATTTCCTATGGAAGGACATAAGATTTGAATTTTTCTAATAAAATGGCTATTTATTATGAATTATTAAAGTTCCAGAATAATTGATTTTTGAAGTTTTAGTTATTTTTTTTAAGAAAAACGTTTTTATTGTTTTAGTGTGTTGGGGTTTCGATTCAGAAATGCACAGCGAAAATTAAAATTTAAAGCAATTTCGAAACCCTAAAACAGGATCCATGCGAAAAATAATTAATTCAGTGGTAAGAAATTATACCGATTGTAAAAGCTAGAATCGATGCGGTCGAATCTCCAACGCAATTCAAACGGACTACGTCTCTACGGTATCCACACGAACGCTCCACACGAATCGTCCTACGATCTGCAGAAGAAGGAAACGCGGTACTAGCCACCAAGGATTAGGATTTTAAACTGTTTTTCTCTAGTCTCTCTCTAAGAGCGGCTAGGTTTTTTTTTTGTTTTGACGTAAAACCTAAAGTGACTGATATATATCATATATATAGCAGTTAGGAGGAATTAATCAAAACTTAATGTTATTAAAATCCGAATTTATATATATCTTAATTAAGTCTTACTTAATTAATATACCTATATATAAATTATCCTATTAATTTAAATTCGTGATTTAAAATTATATCAATCATATTGACATATTTAAATCTTTACAATTTAAATTAATTTTCTTTTAATTACGTTCTTTGTGTGTGACCCTATAGGTTATTATTACGTTGGCAATAACTTTAAAATCATATTATAAAGTTATAAACGGTGAGCGGCATCTAGTAATGCATCACTGCTACCCAAGTAATAATAAGATCGATGATTTGATGCAACCTTTTCGTGACCAATGTTTCAATGTAATTTAATCCTTTTAACCTTAATATCCTAGATTAAACTCGAGTCATGGAATGTGTCATACTCTTCATAATTTAATCTGAGTTTTCTTGATCAATGAGTAGACTATATGAAACAAATCACTATTTGAGCATGGCCATGCATTTCATAGTCCTACTCAATCAAGAGGCCTATAGATATCACCTATAAAATATAGGATGGTTAAATTCCATCTAGATCACTCATATTTCTCACACGATTCACAATGAACCCAATAATCACCTTTATAGTCCACCCTATTAAAGGTGACATTTGATGATATCAAAGTACATAAATTCTCGTGTAGTAATATAGCGGTTTCAGGTCAGAGGACCATTACATCATTGTCACTATGAGAATTGCTAATGACACTTCGCATAATGCTCCATATAGAATTCTCATGGTGGGTCTGTCCAGTACATCGTTCTCTAACATGTACCTATGCATTGACTTAATATCTCATATATTTATGACCAATGAGATTTGGTCATCAGTCAATCAACATACTAGTCTCAATGCATCATTGTTGTCCCATCAAGAATGATACTCGAATAGGGACATTTAAGAACAATGATACTAATTGTAATTATATAATCTCATGTTCAAGTCACATACTTGAAACTATATAATTTGTATCACTATTATAAGGAATTTTATTATGTTAACAATTATATTACGTAGTAAATAAAACCATAATAAAATTATTTATTTATTCAATCAAATATAATATCAAAATGTTAAGCAATTATATCAAATAATTGGCATCTAGGGCATAAACTCTAACAGTGGGCCCCACAAATGTTGTAAACATGCTGATTTCAGATGTCAAGAGGTGGGCATGAAAATTTTTATAATGTATTAATATTTTATTAAATTTTCTACTTTGGTGTTCTAAGCATTTTCCTATAAATTGGGTGCTTAGGTTAGAATTAAAAATCACACCAGAAACTAAAATTTTCTCTCTCTATATTATCGAGCGTATTCTTGTGAGTATTTTGATACTTTGAGTGTTGCTATACGGTACAAATTCCTTTAGCACTATATCCAGTATTCCAGTTAGAAGTACTGACTTTTTCGAGGTAAGGGATGTTATTTTTTTTTGTAAATGATATTATTTCTTTCAATATCATTATGCCAAAATATTGGTCTGAACTTTTTATCAAATTTAAAACTTTTTGTGTCGGGGTTACTTGTAAGACCCCAACTTATTAATAAATGAAATTAAATTTCCTCTATTTATTATTTTGAAATAGAAAGGGTTGATTTGATTAATGTGGTTAGTTATGGGTAAAATGCGCAAATATTTCAAATAAGCAAGTGGTTATAAAATATTCATTTTTGGTCGGTGAATATTCGTTTGGTCGTGGAATATTCTTGCTATCGGGGAATAATCGTACGACGGCGTAGCCTTGTGTGGGCCCCATAACGGAAAGCGATTGAATGAAGAAAACGACAAGTATAAGTTGTTTATAATTAACGGCGTAGTTGTTACCGTTAATACTGTTAGAATACCTGGTGGTTAAAATACAGTAGCACACGGTATTGCATAAATTATTGATTCTTACGAAGGAAGGCACTACTCAATAATTGTTACAATAATTACTGTTCAATATTTTATTTTATTGATTCAATAATTGCTGCATTGATATTTTATGTTATTGTTGTTTCAATAATTGTCACTGCACAGTATTTTCCATTATCAGATCAATAATTCATATTATTTGAATAATATTATTAGATAACATTATTGGCAATGTCTAAAAAATTCTGTCTAAGGAGAGGTTTGGTCATCTAATTGCGCGCCAGTAAGGAGAAGTTCTTATTGGAAAGCCCCCTCTTTCCTGGGAACGGCCTGGTTGTCATAAATGTGATTCTGTAATATTATTTGTGAATAATTAATTATTGATTCATATGATAAGGAAATATTTATTTTATGTGGATATAAATGAGGGATATATTTTTGTGGTTAAAAATGAAGGAGTTAATGTTAAGGTTTTTATCAGTATTTTTGTCGGAATGGAGGTATTAAATATCATGGTTTTTGAGATATTTTGTGGGGGTTATAATTTTTAATCCGACCGTTGGATCGTGGTAATTTTTGGATATGTTATACATATATAAGTTGAGTATATGTCCACAAATTTTGAACCGTTAAAAATGAACGTATGATTTATTATAAAATTAACGAGATGACTAGTTCAGAAATTGTTGAATTTTCAGAGTTTATCATTTTGGTGGAAAATTTTAGAATTGGTGGGCCCCACTCTTGGTTGGTGAAAAAATATGCTGAGATTTTTATTCAAATGTAGTAGGCTTTAATAGTAGCAGGTAAAGCCATCAGGTTGCAGGTTAAGTCTGCTTCGGCGTGCTAACATTTTCTTATAAATAGAGGGCTAAGTTAGAATTGAAAATCACACCAGAAACAAGTTTTCTCTCTTTCTTTCTCTAGATTATTGAGTGTATTTTGTGAGTATTTAGATACTTTGAGAGTTTCTATTCATCAGAGCAAGTTTCTTTCAGCCTTATACCGGTATTCCGACCAGAAATACTGATATTTTGAGGTAAGGGATATTATCTTCTTCTTAAATGATATTTTCTTCAATATCATTATGCCGAAATATTGATATGAACTTTTTATCAAACATGGAACATTTTGTGTCGGGGTTACTATTCACGTATACGTTACTATTCACGTATACGGTACTATTCACGAATACGGCACTATTCACCAAAAAATAAATTTTTTTCTTTTTGTCCAAGATATCTATTATGGTTACTATCTTTGATTGTATCCATGTTTTAATCTTTATTTTTGAATTTTGCTTCATAATTGATTATTATGAAGTATTATTGATCTTGGATAAACTGTTATACGAATCCCTACTATTTGTCCTCCTGTCTCACTGGATTCGTTTTCTTTAAGATATTTTTTATCATCCTCAGTCCTAAATGATGATATTACTGAATATCTTTGGCCTGTAGTGCAAAGATGTATAATTACCTGATGAATATCTTTGGCCTGTAGTGCAAAGATGAACAGGTGTTGAGATGAACATGACCGACTGGTGATACAAATGAATAACTTTGGCCTGTAGTGCAAAGATAAATATTTGGTTAAAGATGATTATTAATTGATGTTACATGGATAAAATATTGATGATGGACTTTTAAATCTTAAAAGATAGTAGAATTCATTCTCTACTTGACTCTTCTAATGGTTTGCTGTTTCCGCTGCAGTTGTTGATCTAAAACTTGTTGTCGATTATATTCTATCAAATTTTTTCCTGTTGAATACTAATGATATTTTTTTGTATATTATCTTAGTCATAATATTTTTTACTGGGCTAGTTGAGCTCATCCTTTTCCTTTTTCTTCCATTTTTCTTCTTATGAGGTGAGAACATAGCAGGATCTAGTCGGGGTATGGAGTGATGGTTCTAGAAAAATGTTTTAGCAGTCCTCACTATTTCTGTAAAATAGTGTTTGAATAATTATAATGAGGACTTATTTGAGTGTGGATATTGTCTAGAAGACAATATTTGTATTTAAACTCACAGTATATGTTGTCGTATTTTGCACGATAATTGTATTATTAAAGTTGTAGTTTGCTTTTTATACCATGTATTTGGCGACTCAGAATGGGTGTTATATACCTATTTTGGGGGCGTCACAGTTGGTATCAGAGCTTAGGGATATGATCCCTGGCTTAGATGTGAGACAAGAACTAGGAGGGGAGAGACAGGAAATTTCCTTCGCTAGTATGACCTGACTAAGTTTATTTGGTGTTTATTTGGTCGGTCAGAGTATAGGGATAATATATGACATGGCTATTAACCCTTGTTTTATGGTAGTATTTAAGAATGGCAGCTGAGAACGTTAATAATGGAGTAAATCAGACCGTGGAGACACCTTTGATCACCACCCAGGGGAACATGTAACAGGAAGGCAATATTTCTCCTGTAAACAACGTTACCGAGCAAACTATGAATGATGGAATGTTTATGAGCTTTTTGCAGTTCATGCAAAATCAGACGAGGGAGACTCGCGTACAGAATACGGGTGGAAATGATAACAATGCGCGGTTTGTCACAGCCAAGCAGTTCAAAGAATTGGGACCACCAGAATTTAAGGGAAAGCTGGATCCGATCATGGCAGAAACGTGGGTCAAGCAAATTACCAAAATATTCGATGTCTTGGGATGCACGGAGGAACAGAAGGTTCCATTCGCCACCTTTATATTCCGCGGTGAGGCATACTACTAGTGGGAGTCTGTGAAGCGTACCCAGCCTGACGCAATCAACATGTCCTGGGAAATATTTCAAAAACTGTTCAATGAAGATTACTTTCCTGAAAGTATTCATCATATGAAGGAGGTGGAGTTTATCAGACTAGAACAAAACAACATGATGGTGTCCCAGTACGAGGTGAAATTTGCAGAGTTATCCAGGTTTGCACCTCATTTGGTCGAAAATGAGAAACGAATGACAAGGATGTTTCTGAGAGGTCTAAAACCCGAGATTCGACAATATCTTATCTCTCATAAATTTTTTTTATATTTAGATGTTGTAAATAGGGCTCAATTATTAGAGCGAGATAACGAGTATGTGCAATCGAGGGACCACAACCAGGGTCATACCGGTGGTGGCAGTCATCCAAGCAATGAAAACCAGCAGGGAGGAAAACATTCGGACAAAAGCTGTAACCACTCTGGTGGAAATCGTGGCCATGATAATAGAAGGAGCGAGTCGTGAGGAGATTTCAAGAAGAGAAGGTACAACAATGATAACGTGAAGACGTCAGCACAAACATCAACTGCTTTTAGGGGAGGAGAACGAGCACCGGTCGTTTGTTACAAATGCGGGAAGGAAGGACACATCAGCCCAAACTGCCCACAACAGTTCAAGGTATGTTATAACTGTGAAAAGGAAGGTCATATAGCTAAAGATTGTCTTGTTGAAAAACAAGTTCAATGGGGATAGTGACTCCGAAGGCTGTTCCGGACAAGTCAAAATCGGTGGTTCCTGGAAGGGCGTTTGTCGTGACTGCCCAAAACGTGAGGAACCCAAATGAGGTGATCACGAGTAAGCTAATCATAAACTCTTGCGAAGTTTATACCTTATTAGATACCGGTTCTACCCATTCTTTTATCTCTCCTGCTTGTGCTCAACGTTTAAACTTGACTCCGGAGAAATTGGACTTTAACTTATCTGTTGAAACTCCGTTGGGTGAAACCTTCGTTACATCTACAGTTTATAAATCTTGCATGATCCAAGTTGGCACTATCACATTACCTGTTGATCTTATCTCTTTAAAGATACTTGTTTTTGATGTAATTTTAGGAATTGATTGGTTAACCACTCATCATGCTAAAATTGATTATTTTCGTAAGGTTGTTAGTTTTCATATTCCTAACCAACCTGTCATACGAATTCAAACTACTAAACCACTAAAATCAGTCACTGTCATATCAAGCCACAAAGTTATTCGTTTATTGAAAAACAGATGTCAAGCTTTCTTAGCCCATGTTATGGATTTGAGCAAAGACAAGTCAGATTTGAATAATATTTCTATTATTAGAGAATTTCCCGATGTATTTCCTGAAGAATTTCCTGGTCTACCCCCAGAACGTGAAGTTGATATCTTTATTGACCTTGAACCCGGTACAAAGCCCATTTCTAAAATCCCATATCGAATGGCTCCTATTAAACTTTAGGAGTTAAAAGTCCAATTACAAGAGTTATTAGACATCGATTTTATTCATCCTAGTACATCTCCTTGGGGTGCTCCTGTTTTATTCGTAAAGAAGAAAGACGGGAGTATGCGACTTTGTATCGACTATAGGGAATTGAACTATGTCACCATCAAGAATAGGTATCCGCTACCTCGCATTGATGACATGTTTGACCAGTTGCAAGGAGCAAAATTCTTTTCAAAGATCGATCTTCGTTCTGGATATCATCAGCTGAAGATTAAAACTGATCCAAAGACTGCCTTCAGAACTCGGTACGGGCATTATGAATTCTTAGTCATGTCTTTTGGATTGACTAATGCTCCTGCTGCTTTCATGGATATGATGAACCGTGTATTCAAAGAATATTTAGATAAGTTCGTTGTTGTCTTTATTGATGACATCCTCATCTATTCCAAAAGCCATGAAGATCATGAGCGCCATTTGAAGCTGGTACTACAAAGGCTTCGTGAAAATAAGCAATATGCCAAATTGAAGAAATGTGAGTTCTGGCTTGAGAAAGTAGTATTCCTTGGGCACGTGGTGTCAAAACATGGAGTATCTGTCAACCCGGCGAAGATTGAAGCCATACAAAGTTGGGAGCAACCGAAGTCGGTGACCGAAGTACGTAGCTTTCTGGACTTAGCTGGGTATTATCGGAGATTCGTGGAAGGATTTTCTAGAATCGCTACTCCGTTAACTCAACTGACTCGGAAGGATACAAAATTCGGTTGGAGCGAGGATTGTGAGAAGAGTTTTCAAGAACTCAAGGGGAGACTCATTTCGGCACCTATTCTGACAATACCATCTGGTGCGGATGGATTTGTTTTCTACATCGATGCTTCAGGCAAAGGGTTAGGATGTATTCTCATGCAACATGGAAAAGTCATAGCCTATGCCTTGCGACAACTCAAAGAATATGAGAGGAATTATCCTACTCATGATTTGGAGTTAGCAGCAGTCATTTTTACGTTGAAGATTTGGAGACACTACCTGTATGGGGAGAAAGTGGAGATCTATACGGATCATAAAAGTCTCAAATATTTCTTCACCCAAAAGGAACTCAACATGCGGCAACGACGTTGGCTTGAGCTGTTGAAAGATACGATCATACCATCCAATATCATCTTGGAAAAGCAAACGTAGTAGCTGACGCATTGAGTAGAAGATCATACGCGGGTACGAGTGCAATGGTGTTAACACAAAGGCCCATTTTGTATGATTTGCAAAGGATGGAGATAGAGATGAAGGCTCCAAGTACCCACATGATGATATCAAATATACGAGTAGAACCGACTTTAATTGATAAAGTTAAAGTCGCTCAAGCTACGAACATAGAGCTGATGCGTATGAAGAAGAAAGTGCAAGAAGGTGCTATTTCAGAAGCAAGAATCGATGAAGAAGGAATACTTTGAGTCAACTCCAGACTTTGTGTTCCTAACGATTTTGACTTGAAGTAAAGAATAATGATGGAGGCACACAACACACCGTTTGCAATCCATCCTGGGAGTACCAAAATGTATCACGATCTTCGACATACATTTTGGTGGAGCAATATGAAAAGAGAGATCGCGGAGTTTATCTCGAGGTGTTTAACTTGTCAACGTGTAAAGGCGGAGCATCAATTGCCAAAGGGTCCATTGCAACCACTTGAGATCCCGAAATGGAAGTGGGAACACATTACCATGGATTTCGTTACATGTCTTCTCAAGGTTTCTCAAGGCATAGATGCGATTTGGGTCATTGTTGATAGATTAACCAAGTCTGCCCATTTCTTGCCTATACGTGAGACTTATTCCCTTGAACGTCTTACTAGTATGTACGTAAATGAGATTGTGAGATTGTATGGCATGCCAGTATCCATAGTTTCGGATCGTGACCCAAGATTCACTTCACAATTTTGGGTTAGCTTGCAGAAAGATATGGGCACGAATTTACGATTTAGTTCAGCATACCATCCTCAAACGGACGGGCAATCAGAGAGGACTATTTAAACCCTTGAAGATCTATTAAGATTCTGTGTTCTAGATTTCAATGGAAGTTGGGATAAGTACTTGCCGCTGGTGGAATTCTCCTACAACAATAGTTATCAGGAAAGTATAGGTATGGCTCCATTTGAAGCCTTATATGGACGAAAGTGTCGTTCTCCAGTATGTTGGGACGAGGTGGGTGAAGCAACATTGTTGGGACCAGAATTGGTACGCATAACTACAGAGAAGATCCAAACAATTCGACAACGTATACAAACGGCACATGATCGACAAAATAGTTATGTGGATCTTCATCGAAAGGATGTAGAATTCAATATTGGGGATCATGTATTGTTACGTGTTGCACCATGGAAGGGAGTTACAAGATTTGGGAAGAGAGGAAAGCTCAATCCATGATTTGTCGGTCCATTTGAGATTCTTGACCGAATAGGAAATGTGGCCTATTGACTCGCATTACCTCCAAGCATGTCTCGTGTTCATAATGTTTTTCACATATCTGTGCTTCGTAAATATGTGAAAGATCCGAACCACATAATTGAGTTAGAACCAAACGAGATAGCTGAAGATTTAACGTACGAGGAGGTACCTGTTAAGATCTTGGATAGGAAAGAGCATGTTCTACGCACGAAAGTTATACCACAAGTTAAGGTTTTGTGGAGAAACCATGCTATTGAAGAAATGACCTGGAAGTTGGAATCAGAAATGAAAGCGAGGTATCCTCACCTTTTCGAAACACCAGGTACGTACGTCAATTTTGAGGACGGAATTTCATAAGGAGGGGAGGTTGTATGACCCCAACTTATTAATAAATAAAGTTGTGGGTAAATAAAGTTGTGGTTAGTTATGGGTAAAATGCGCAAATATTTCAAATAAGCAAGTGGTTATAAAATATTCATTTTTGGTCGGTGAATATTCGTTTGGTCATGGAATATTCTTGCTGTCGGGGAATATTCGTATGATGGCGTAGCCTTGTGTGGGCCCCATAACGGAAAGCGATTGGATGAAGAAAACGACAAGTATAAGTTGTTTATAATTAACGGCGTAGTTGTTACCGTTAATACTGTTGGAATACCTGGTGGTTAAAATACAGTAGCACACGGTATTGCACAAATTATTGATTCTTACGAAGGAAGGCACTACTCAATAATTGTTACAGTAATTACTGTTCAATATTTTATTTTATTGATTCAATAATTGCTGCATTGATATTTTATATTATTGTTGTTTCAATAATTGTCACTGCACAGTATTTTCCATTATCAGATCAATAATTCAAATTATTTGAATAATATTATTAGATAACATTATTGGCAATGTCTAGAAAGTTATGTTTAAGGAGAGGTTTGGTCATCTAATTGCGAGCCAGTAAGGAGAAATTCTTATTGGAAAGCCCCCTCTTTCCTGGGAACGGTCTGGTTGTCATAAATGTGATTCTGTAATATTATTTGTGAATAATTAATTATTGATTCATATGATAAGGAAATATTTATTTTATGTGGATATAAATGAGGGATATATTTTTGTAGTTAAAAATGAAGGAGTTAATGTTAAGGTTTTTATCAGTATTTTTGTCAGAATAGAGGTATTAAATATCAGGGTTTTTGAGATATTTTGAGGTGGTTATAATTTTTAATCCGACTGTTGGATCGTAGTAATTTTTGGATATGTTATACATATATAAGTTGAGTATATGTCCACAAATTTTGAACCGTTAAAAATGAACATATGATTTATTATGAATTTTACGAGATGACTGGTTCAGAAATTGTTGAATTTTCAGAGTTTATCATTTTGGTAGAAAATTCTAGAATTGGTGGGCCCCACTCTTGGTTGGTAAAAAAATATGCTGAGATTTTTATTCAAATGTGGTAGGCTTAAATAGTAGCAGGTAAAGCCATCAGGTTGTAGGTTAAGTCTGCTTCGGCGTGCTAACATTTTCCTATAAATAGAGGGCTAAGTTAGAATTTAAAATCACACCAGAAACAAGTTTTCTCTCTTTCTCTCTCTAGATTATTGAGTGTATTTTGTGAGTATTTAGATACTTTGAGAGTTTCTATTCATCAGAGCAAGTTTCTTTCAGCCTTATACCGGTATTTTGACCAGAAGTACTGATATTTTGAGGTAAGGGATATTATCTTCTTCTTAAATGATATTTTCTTCAATATCATTATGCCGAAATATTGATATGAACTTTTTATCAAACTTGGAACTTTTTGTGTCGGGGTTACTATTCACGTATACGTTACTATTCACGTATACGGTACTATTCACGAATATGGCACTATTCACCAAAAAATAAAATTTTTTCTTTTTGTCCAAGATATCTATTATGGTTACTATCTTTGATTGTATCCATATTTTAATCTTTATTTTTGAATTCTGCTTCATAATTGATTATTATGAAGTATTATTGATCTTGGATAAACTGTTATACGAATCCCTACTATTTGTCCTCTTGTCTCACTGGATTCGTTTTTTTAAGATATTTTTCATCATCCTCAGTCCTAAATGATGATATTACTGAATATCTTTGGCCTGTAGTGCAAAGATGTATGATTACCTGATGAATATTTTTGGCATGTAGTGCAAAGATGAACAGGTGTTGAGATGAACATGACCGACTGGTGATACAAATGAATATCTTTGGCCTGTAGTGCAAAGATGAATATTTGGTTAAAGATGATTATTAATTTATGTTATAGGGATAAAATATTGATGATGGACTTTTAAATCTTAGAAGATAGTAGAATTCATTCTCTACTTGACTCTTCTAATGGTTTGCTGTTTCCGCTGCAGTTGTTGATCTAAAACTTGTTGTCGATTATATTCTATCAGTTTTTTCCCTGTTGAATACTAATGATAATTTGTTGTATATTATCTTAGTCATAATATTCTTTACCGGGCTAGTTGAGCTCACCTTTTTCCTTTTTGTTCCATTTTTCTTCTCAGGAGGTGAGAACATAGCAGGATCTAGTCGGGGTATAGAGTGATGGTTCTAGAAATATGTTTTAGCAGTCCTCACTATTTCTGTAAAATAGTGTTTGAATAATTGTAATGAGGACTTATTTGAGTGTGGATATTGTCTAGAAAATAATATTTGTATTTAAACTCACAGTATGTGTTGTCGTATTTTGCACGATAATTGTATTATTGAAGTTGTAGTTTGCTTTTTGTACCATGTATTTGGCTACTCAGAATGGGTGTTGTATACCTATTTTGGGGGCGTCACATTACTATTCACGTATACGGCACTATTCACCGAAAATGAAATTTTCTTCTTTTTGTCTAAGATATCTATTATGGATACTAGCTTTGATTGTATCTATGTTTTGATCATTCTTGAATTTTACTCCACTATGGTTATTTATGAAGTATTTTTGAATTTAGATTGTTTAAAGTACGAATCCTTAATATTTATTCTTTTATTTCACTGGATTCGTTTTCTTTAAAATATTTTTCATCATCCTCAGTCCAAAATAATGATATAACTGAATATATCTGGCATGTAGTGCAAAGATGAATGATTTTCTGATGAATATCTTTGGCCCGTAGTGTAAAGATAAACAGGTGTTTAGATGAACATGACCAACTAATGAATATCTTTGGCCTGTAGTGCAAAGATAAATATTTGATTCAAGATGTATATTGATTGATGTTACAGGGATAAAATATTAGTGATGGACTTTTAAATTCATAGATGATAGTAGATTTCATCCTCTACTTAACTCTTCTAATGAATTATTATTTCCGCTGCGAATATTGATTTAAAACTTGTTGTCTATTGTATTCTATTAAATTTTTTCCTTGTTGAGGACTAACGATAATTTGTTCTATATTATCTTAGTCATATTGTTCTTTAGTGGGCTAGTTGAGCTCACCCATTTCCTTTTTGTTCTATTTTTCTTCTCAGGAGGCGAGAATGTAGCGAGTACTAGTCGGGGTGTGGAATGATGGTTCTAGAAGTTTTTTTAGTATTCCTCACTATTTTGTAAAATAGTATATCAATAATTGTAATAAGGACTTATTTGAGTGTGGATATTGTCTAAAAGACAACATTTATATTTAAACTCCCAATTTAAGTGTTGTCGTATTTTGCACTACAATTGTATTAATAAAGTTGTAGTTATTTCTGTACCATGTTTTGGCGACTCAGAATGGGTGATGTATACCTGTTTTGGGGGCGTCACAGAAGATGTGCAGAAAAGTCTCCATCAAAGAACAGAAATGTCAAACCCATTTAATGCTTCAACGGATGGATCCAACGGATAGTTTTCAGGATCACATATATGTAAAACATGCAGATGAGAAAAAAAGAAGAAGCAAGCATTGAACAAAAACAAGAAGAACACTCAACGCTCAACTCTACGATCTGAGAAAAAGAGAAAGATTGCTCAGCTACTCAGTTCTTTCGAACAAGTGCTTAGACAGCAACTGAGTAGCACCAATCAAGAACTCAACAACTACCAATCAACTGAAGAAAGAGTTCCAAGTCAGAAGGACTTGAAGAGTTCTAAGTGAACTGTGAAGTGCCAAGTCTGCTGGACTTGAAGAGTTCAAAAGTGAACTAAGAAGTTCCTAGACTGCTGGTCTAGAAGAAATCTGTGAGATTCAAAAATTGTAAAAGCCATCCTTAGTGGATTTCTTACTCGAGGAGTAGAAGAGTGGACTAGGAGCTTTAAGTGCTCTGAACCACTTAAAACGACCGTGTCTCTTACATTCTTGCTATAACTGCTATATCTGTCATAACTGCTATAAATGCCACACTCTCATAACTTCACTATATCTTAAGGGAGATTAAAACAAATATTAATTTCGCTGAGTTTTAATCATTATCAACTAACAAGCTTAAAACGAAAAGATTTTTAAATATCTATTTAACCTCCCCTTCTAGATAACTATTGTGCCTCCGGGAACTAACACGACCGGTGGTCGTTCTCCTTCCTTGGAAACGGGTGTTGGTGCTGCTGCCGATGTCTTTCCGTCATTGTTGAATCTTATCTTCTTAAAATTATCCCCACTTAGTTCACAACTCCTATTATCTTGGCCATGATTACCACCGAAGTAGTTACCATTTTTGGCATGATAATTTCCTCCACGATGGTTATCATTGTTCCGATGGCCGTTGCCACCGGTACGATTATTATCGTGTTGTTGGTCGTTGTCTTTTGGTTGGGCTGACTCATTATCGTGCTCCAATAACTAAGCCCTATTCACAACATCTGAATATAAACAAAGTTTGTAAGAAATGAGGTATTGACGAATTTCGGGGTTCAAACCTAGCAAAAATATTCGCGTTATACGCTCTTTATTATCTACCAAATGGGATACAAATCGGGATAACTCGGCAAACTTAGCCTCATATTACGATACGGTCATATTGTTTTGCTCCAGCTTGATGAATTCTACCTTCTTCATGTGACGAATACTTTCAGGAAAGTACTTGTCGTTGAAAAATTCTTTGAACTTCTCCCAAGACATCTTCAGTGCGAAAGGTTGAGTACATTTTATAGATTTTCACCAATAATATGCCTCTCCTCGTAACATTAAGGTAGGAAAGGGAACATTTTTCTCCTTGGAGCATCCCAAGACATCAAATATCTTGGTGATCTGCTTAATCCACGTCTCTACCTTAAGTGGTTCTGGCTTTTTCAAAAACTCTGGTGGTCCCAGCTCCTTGAATTGCTTAGCAGTGACCATCCGTGAGTTGCCAATGTTTCCACCTGCATTTTGAATAGGAGTTTCTCTCGCCTGATGTTGCATGAATTACAGAAAGCTCTTAAACGTCCCGTCGTTCATCATTTGATCGGTGTTTTTGTTTATATGAGGATTATTACCTTCCTGATGCACATTATCCTGGGTATTACTTGGCGGTGACTCAACAGTCTCATGTGCTCCATTGCTTATCTCAACATTTTCAAATGTCATTTTTAAACACTGCCACAAAATAAGGGTTAATTGACATGCCACATATTATCCCTATATTTTGACCGACCAAATAAATAACAAATAAATTTAGGTAGGTCATACTAGCGAAGGATTTACCCGTCTTTCCCCTCCTAGTTCTAGCCTTAAATCTCAGCCAGGGATCATATCCCTAAGCTTTGATACCAACTATAAGGCCCCCAAAATAGGTATACACAACCTATTCTGAGTCGCCAAATACATAGTACAGAATTCAAATACAAACTTTATTATACAACTATCGTGTAAAATACGACAAAACATAAGCTGAGTGTTTTAGCACAAATATTATCTCGTAGACAATATCCAAACTCAAATGGAGTCCTCATTACAATTATTATCACACTATTTCATAGAATAGTGAGGGCTATTATAGCCACCATCTCGGACCATCACTCCGTTCCCCGACTAGTCCCAGCTATATTCTCATTTCCTGAAGAGAACAATGAAAGTAAAGGGTTAGCTCAACTAGCCCGGTAAAGAATATTATGACTAAGATAATGCAGAATAAATTATCCTTAGCCTTCAACATTGTAAAACTGATAGAATACAATAGACAACAAGTTTAGCTGCAGCGGAACAAGCAATCCATTAGAAGAGTCAAGTAGAGCATGATATCTACTATCTTCTATGATTTAAAAGTTCATCATCAATATTTTATTACTGTAACACATTTCAATAAATAATCCACATCACCGAATTATCCATGCACTACGGGCCAAGGATATTCGTTAGTATCACATCCACAAATTATCCATGCACTATGGGCCAAGGATATTCGTTAGTATCATCAATGGTCAAGATCATGCCAACAACTGTCCATCAATGCACTACGGGCCAATGAGGACTTTTATCACATCATTTATAGCATTATAGGTCATGATTATACCGATACATAATTTCTGGTCATAATCATACCAATCAACAGTCCATCTATGCACTACGGGCCAGAGATGACTTTCATCACAATATAAGCATGATGATGATGACAATGATATAAGCATCAATCAAACGAAATCAAGGATAAATATTAAAGATTTTTAATTTATCCAAGGTTTTAAAATGTCTAAATTGTCAACATGATAACTGCTTTATGGAGTAAAATTCAAGAATAATATTCATGTATCGAAAATAATTTGCACAGAAAAGAAATCAATTTTTATCATGAATAGTATCCCGGGTGAATAGTGCCCCGTGAATAGTACTTTGTGAATAGTACTTCATGAATAATATCCCGTGAATAGTATCGTATGAATAGTATTGTATATATAAATAGTGTCGTATGTATGAATAGTACCCATGAATAGTATTCTGGCATGAAAATATTAAAATTTAACAAGAATGTCCAGAAAAATATTCTAGTAGAACGATACTAGATGAAGCGTAAATTTCAAGGATATTCTACTAATTTTAAGGAGTATAGAAGCAATACTAATCAAAATAAGTGTAGAATTAGGAATATGAAACGAAATAATATTACTTACATACTACAGAGTATAGAAGAAAATATTATTTCTTACGAATACTGAACAAAATAATATCCCTTACAACTGTTGAACGAAAATATTAAATATTAAATATAATTATTATTTTTAAAATAATATTTTTTTAAAAAATATATATTTCATTTTAAAATATTAAATTTTGGGGTTGGGTCACGCTAGGTCGGGGTTGGTTAAAATTTGGTCAAAATAGGATATGTTGGGGTCAAATCCGGTAAAAGGTACATAATAGACACAAAATGTCACTTTAAAGACTCAATTGACAAAAAATATACTTTAGGCACAAATTTTAAAGTGAATAATAACTTGTAGGGTAATAAGTGTCATTCAACCTTTAATGGGCTCACAAAGACTTTATTTTCTCTCTCTAGTGTGAGATTTGTGATTATTGTAATTTTTAGAATAAATATATTATTATTAAAACAATAAATATCATTTAAAATGTTAATTGTCGTTAAAATAATATAATACTCCCTCCGTTCCTTAATATAAGTCGTTTTAGAGAAATATTTTTGTTGGCTTGTTAATATTCTAACCTTGTTTTGTTTTGATGATGACTTAATATTATAGACTAATTTGTCTATTGTGAAATTTCAGGAAGTTGATGAAAGATCATTGTTGAAAGACTTTGAAGATTTGGGTCCTAAGAATTGTATGTAAGGTCATTGCAAATATTTAATTTTTCAATACAAGGCTCTAGGACATATTATTTAATTTGTGCATTAAATTAAATATTTTTTGCATGCCTAAGTATGTTACATTGCTAACTGTTATAAACATGATATATTCAAGTTGGGTAATATATATATTTGCATGCAGTAGAGTATTGTCCGAATTAATTGAGCTTTACATGTGTGAAAGAATTCATGTGTTGGAAAATTAAAAGTTGTTGGAGTGTGCTGGCAAAGATATGATTACTCTCAAAAGTTGAGTTACATGTGTATCTTGGAAATATAAGATAATCATTATCTTGAATAGTTGGTTCATATCTCTCTTCTTTTTTAAATGATATTCCTTGCTACGGTTGCTATATTAGTGGCGGCAGACTTTATGAAATCATAATTGCTAGAGGTATTGGATAAGTCTAAGACTATTGAGTTATTTATGTGATTTGGTCTCTCTCTAGTTGATAACTGATAGAGTCCAGCATTTACATAATAACCGAAGACAATTGAATTTGTTATTGGAACGTTATACTAAGTTTATCTGCTGGCAACGTAACTATTCTTTTGCAACGAAAATATTTTAATTCACAACAGTTGTTTTGCTGGGCTATAAAAAGAAGAATTGATTTCAGTAGAAAACACAACACTTGAATCAATTATTGCACTCATATACTTGAAAAGTAACTTCATTATTTTCGGTGCAAAATTTTCAGCTGCTGTGCAATTTTATTCAGATTTTTTATCAGCTATTTTTGTGAGCTTAATATTGGTGATATCTCTCTCTCTCATTACTTGATCATTGCATTCATTAGTTGGGCCTTGCATTGTTAAATTGCTTATTTGCTTTGATCATTAGACCTCTATATTTATAATATTATATTTTTAGACTAAGTGTTGTCTAAAAGAATTTAATCCAGGTGGATTAAGGTTTATTTACAAACAGGTTCAAGGAAACATAGGTGCTTAAAGGGTGCATTAGTGCACAAGGAGCAAGTGTGCTCAAGTGAATTATTGTAATTCAATTTGATAGAATCTGTTTTGTAACAAGGGTTATTTATGAAATAAAAGTGAGTCTCCAATACTAGTTGGTATTGGACGTGGACTAGGTTATTATTATAGAGGGTAATAGCTGAACCACATAAAAAATCTTGGTGTTATTTTGTTGCTTGTTTTACTTTAATATTTCTCAAGATAGTTAATTTTCTTAACAATTAAAATATAAACATTTGTTTCATCTTGAGATATTGTGTTAATACCAAGTATTCTATTTAACTTATAAATTCACCAAGATATTTTCTTAAACAAAAATTCAATTCGGTAGACTACATTCATTCAGCAAGCTGCATTCTTCAATACAGTAGGCTATATTCAATAGTTTGAATTCAAAGTTTAAAAATTGGTCATAATTTTTTCTCTCACTTATTCAACCCCCCCTTCTAAGTGTGCCTTATCTAAATTTCATTTGGTATCAGAGCAAGGCTCTACTTACTTGGTCTTAAAGGTGACTTGTAGGAAAATATTCTGACATGGCACAGTTCGAGAACAACAATCAAGAAGGTCAATCAACCAATAGACCTCCTTTGCTGTATGGAAAAGAAAATTACAACTTCTGGAAATTTCGAATGAGGATCTACCTTAAAATAGATCCTTGGGAATGGTGGGTTGTGGAGAACGGACTAGTTGTTCCACGAAGAGATTGTGACACCCCCAAATCCTGGTACTTCAATTCCACAGATTTGCTGTTCACAGTACAATTAAATCATAACTAACTACCCATAAACAAAGGATATAATTAAACTCAAAAGCTTAAATAATAAATCTCCCATCAAGGGTTACATAATCTCAAGATAAATCCCAGGTCATCTAACCTTTAATACAATCATCAGCAGAAATTAAAACATGATCATAATTAAATCTATTACATAAGCTTCATAAATAAAAGATAAATTAAACGTTGTCGTCTAATTAAGCACTTTGTCCTTGCCCTTGCTTGTAGAAAGCTCTTCAAACTTCTTAACTTCATCTGTAATATTTTGTGCAAGAGTGAGCAAACAATTGCCTACAAGAAGGATAATATACAATAACGGTTTATAAATGACAATTATCTGAGTTTTCAATGGTAAAGTATTCTTTCCGGAACAATAAACTTTAGTTCAATAACTATGAGTTCAAATGAATAATGAACGTTAAGTTAACAAAAGATATCAACATCAAAGAATACACTGAGGGTCACAAGATCACGAACTATACTCTAGGTTTCAAGTATTTCTACTTTAACCATTAACAGTCTAAAAGACTATAATCATCATCTTCGTCCTAGGTTAACAGGTATTTCTACTGTAACCTTTAACAGTCTAAATGACTATATGGACCATCATCCCGTACTCCAGGTGATCAGCCCTCTGTACTATGTATTGTGCAAATATTTTAACGCTATTGCGTAGTTCTAAAATAATCCCCTAATATAGGGTTGTTCATCTCAGCTTAGATTATCAGGTTCCGAACCAAATGAAGTTTGGTTGGGAATTTACTTCAAAGGAATTCTAGATAATTAGAATGCTCATCAACCAAGTACTGGTTGAATCTGATAGAGACCAATAACTATTCAAGAGTTGATTATAATATCTTCATGAACAAAGTATATCGATGAATCAATAAGAGATAGAGTATTAACAGTTTCTAAATTGAACAAACGTTATCATCGACAACATGCTTTCAAAATTGTGTGAGTACATAAGCAAACCAACGGAAGTTTGGTTTGGGTTGACTTCAAGGGTAATTTAGAGTTTAGAACATTCATCAACTAAGGATTAGTTGAATTGATAAAGAATCGCTAAACAACTTAGAGTTTGGTACAATAATGTAAGATAGTACAATGACATTGGAGAACGAAGATTAAACAACAGTTATTAGTAGATGAATAAACACATTTCATACAACAACGTTGCAGACTTTGAATAACCAAAGTAATCTCGTTTGGAATAAAGAAATAAAGATTAACTAACTTGCTTCAACAATAAATGAGGGTTAAAGAATTTGCATGACAATAAATCGTTAAACAAAATATTAGAGTTAGAGAATTTCCATAAGTATAACGTAATAGTGAAAAGTAACCTTGCTGAATAATAAAGTAGCAAAGGTTAGGGAACTTGCACAATGTAATAAATGAACTAGCTCAAAGAAAGTGTAGAGTTAGAAAACTTGCCTCGAGCGTAAGCTAAAATATTACAACTCACGTTCACCTATACACAGTATTAAAACCACAATATCTATTAGACATACTAATATTCACTTTTCAATATAAAACGCATTACTAGCTAAACTTGTTAATTTAGCACAAGTCTTAAGCTACCATTTACATTTCAGGATTCCCAAGTGTTAATCATCACAACACATAACTAACATTCATTGTATAAATTAGGTTATCACATAACGCGTTTTTGATTTACTAATCATTTTTGCAGCTTTGAATTCATAATACATATAACATAACTCTGTATTAGCCTTGTTGTTACATGTTGGACACATTACCATAACCTTTAGCTAAGCCACAAAGAACGACCAAAGTCTGCAGAATTAGTATACTTCAATGTCTGGAAATGGGCACTCGCGCGGTCGCGCGAGTTTTGTATTGGGAGGTCGCGCACCCGCGCGGCAGCTGCGCGCCCGCGCCTAAGGGCTGCACGACCGCGCGACGCACAGAACTCAATTTTTGCAGAACAGAACTTTGACACTTTTCTTTAGCCAACTAACACGAATTTCACCCACCAAACAGTGATAATAACACAAAAAATAAATATACAACTATCCTAGACATGATTGCTAACATATTCAACCACTTAGCACAATGTAACAATCACTAAAACTATTTTAATTACTCAATTTTCATGTTTTTCATATAAAACTCCATTTTTTTTATATTCATCCCAAGAATCAACACTGTGACTACAATACTTAGCCAAATCACTTCATTTAAATTATACTATGCTCGTTTCTTAATGAACTAACATAATCAAGCTTCAATTTACAATTTCAGATACTAATTGGCCACTACAATTAATACTTTTCATGAACCATATGAAAATACATATACTGACATTATTTTCTTCTTACTGTCAACAAATCTAGCATATAAATTTCTTGTTTAAACATAAACTCTAGCATTATATCACATATAACCACCATAACTTAGTTACATAATAACAATTCAGAAGAAATAGAATTCACAGAGCATAACAAAACTTTTCCGTGATACTCATAAAGATATATAATATCAAGGTTATGAACATACCTTCAACACTAAGACAATCGTTGCTAATCACTGGAATTGTTGTGAAGATTCATAGGTTTCCTCTCAATCCTCTCAAGCTCTCTGTCAATCTCTCTCTAAATCTCTTATCTCTTCTTAGTATACTAACCCATAGGCTAACTTAAGCGTAAAACCAAAAACTGAAAATCTTAATACGCCTAATAACTAATATCAGTTACTAAAAGAAACTTATATAATATAAATATATTATATTTATTATTTTATTTATATTATTTATTTATTTATAATTCAAATATTAAAAGAAATCCAAAAGCCATAAGGCTTTGTTTGGCAAAAAGTCTTTAAAATAAAGACTTAATATATTTAAGTCTTGTTTGGTCACAACTAAATTAAACTACTTTAATTTTATTTTAATAAACAATTTAGTTTATAATTCATAATCACATACTATATTTTAAATAAATATTCCACTTAAACACATATCACAAAATTATATTCTCATTATAATTTTATTTAATAAATTAATATACCATGTTAATTTATCATATCACAACAACAATATAACATCTCATGTTATCTTACAACATAATAACTATAAATTAAATTAATTTAGAATATTATCTAATAAATATAATTTATAAATATTTACTAACAAAAATTACATATTCATTTAATTTAAGAAATATTTTAAATTACAAAACAACAACTTCATCAATATAATATTTATTTAATTTAATAAATATTTTAAATTACAAATAAAATCTTGGATTGTTACATCATTCCCTCCTTACAAGGATTCTGTCCCGAGAATCGAAGACACAGACAAAACAAATAACTCATGGTAATTCTTCATCATTTCAGTTTCGAGCTCTCACATAGCATCTTCGACGCTGTGGTTCTTCCATATCACCTTCACAAAAGGTTTTAACTCATTCCTGTAACACCTCTAAATCTTCAGAGCAACCACTAATACCTCTAACTCCGAATCGTGAGTCGGACACCCTTTCACATAAAAATTTTAACTGACGCGATGCGTATAAAATGACCCTGTCGTTCTACCTAAACACATGCCTAATACATTGTATGATGCGTTGCTATACAACACAAAGTTTTCTGTACTGTCTGGTAGAGACAACATAGGTGCCATACTAAATTCTTCTTCAATTCTTGAAAATTCACTCTATAATTTCCAGCCCAAATAAATTCCACCGACTTCCTCGTCAATTTAGCTAACTAAGTAACCATCTTGCTCTTCACATAACCCACAGATTATTTTCTTAATAACTTCTTGTTTTACAACATCGATAAATAACTCTACCGTGCAGACGTCTTGCAACTAAAAGTATAAAAATACTACCTTTGACTTCTTCAGAGTCTTAAGGTTTATGCGTTTTCTATGACAATGACTTATCACTGTATGGTTTAACACGTGGCCTTTAATTCAACACGAAATTTCTACACACCAACGTAAAAGGAATCATTATTCACACCTTCTATATTTAGGGAATAGTCTAACTCTTCCCGAAGCGAATCTAGTTTCTAAACGAATTCATCAGGCATAACTTAACAAGTGACGGTTAAATTAAATAACACGCAGCCGTATAGATAGCTAATCGGAATCATTCCTTGCATTGCGTTCTGGATCTTCATGTTGGATGATTGTTCAGCTGGTCGACACGGCGGAGTTGACTCTACAATAACCAGTTTGTCACTGCCCCCTTTGTTTCCACTTGCTTTTCCTACCGCTTTCTTTGGGCAACCTCGAGCCAAGTGCTCCTTCGATCCACACGTGAAGCAGGCTCTCTTCCTCGGTCTTGAACATTTTGGTGCAATGTGATCCTTCGATCCATAATTAAAGCATACCCTTTTCCCCTCAAACAAACACCTACATGTTTCTTTCCGCAGTTGCTACACGCCTCCACCTTTTTCTTTTCCTTCCCTTACTGATTTTCAGCATTACTATTATTGTCCCCCTTTCTTTTCCGAGCATTATCGGTATCACTATCACCCACCTTATCATCTTCACTCTTCTTTCCCATCTGCTCTTGATTATATGCCAGTGTATTACCTTCCCCGTCTACATCAATCGTTCTCTCCAACCCTGTTGTAAAAGAATTTGGTTGGAGCATAGAGATTTGATTATACAGCCAGAAATTCAGTTGATTTACCAGTGCTCCCACCAGCAAATTCACCAATTATGGCACTAGATTTGCGTTAGCTTCCCTATTGAATGCATATTCTTTGGGGCTCTGTTGACGTTGTTGTCTTCTTTTAGGTGGCATCTTAATGTTTAAAACTTGAACTATTAGATCATCGTTCATCCACACATTAACATTTTCAAACTTATCTTAACCATTTATAGATAACACATAATATTTCTTAATAAACAATGATAATACTTTATTCATTTATTACATCACCACACCACAAAATAGCCACACTGCTATTTATATTATTTATCCCTAAATAATAAAATTCTAGGATTACTTTATCACATCCCACTATTTTATTCAAAAGTTAGTATCCACATCTATTAATTTTCATTATAATTTAAATATCAACTTATTATTTTTCTCGCAATCTACAAGAACATTCCACATTGTACAACTTCATTGCGCTCTTGCTCCACGATACGAATCGTCAGGAGATTGGAAGATTGAATTCTAAGTTTCATCATTCGCTTGGCGCTCTTTGACTTGTCTTCAACACGATCTATGTATTTAGAAGCCTTCACCCATGGGTCTTCAGCTCTCGCATGCTTTGCTGACTTCTTTCCCCAGTCATTCATGCGCAATCTCATTCCTAGCTAATATCCTCTTTAATATTCCGACCGTTTTGACTGAGCTAATATCCGCTCTATATCTACAAATGGTGCAGTAAGGTCTTGAGTCGCGACATCTTCTTGTGCTAACGTGGCTTGGTGCTTTACGGCTAGACCTTCTAATTTCTCGATATTCTTTTATAACTCAATGTTATGACCACACACCTCATTGGAGGAATTTCCCCTCCTCATTCTCATCCTTCACCTTTATCACCCCAACTTTATCCTCTCGTTCAAACTCAAGCCTATACCCAAGGTCTACAACAGAAATCAACGGGTATGGCTCTCCCAATACCAACTATACTCAGACTATACAACTTCCAAGGCTCCTAATCCTTATCATCCTTCGTCAGTCATTCTGACAACGAAGTTTTAACAACCCCAAAACTTGATATGTATAATACATGCTACTCCTAAGTACTCACGAGCACATAAGTCATTAACACATAAGCACATAAAGTCTTTTATCATTTTATCTTCAATGAATTTCCTTAATTTATTCCTTAGAACTCGATAAGAGTTTATCACCTCTATATTTTCGATCTCCTAGAAGGTTATAGCTTAAGATTTCCGCACCTAAGGTTCATAACCTAAAGCTTTGATACCAACTTGTGACACCCCCAAATTCGGGTACTTCAATTCCACAAATTTGGTGTTCACTGTCCAATTAAATCATAACTAACTACCCATAAATGTAAGACCCCGAATTTTATGAAATAAAAGTATTCAATTTTTCTTATAATTACAATTTAGTAAATGGTTAAATTGATAAAAAAAAAATTAAAGTTATGGGTGAAATGTGAAAATTGTTCAAAATAAACAAGTGGTTATAAAATAATCATTGTTGTCGGGGAATATTCGTTTGGTCGTGGAATATTCTTTCTGTCGGGGAATATTCGTACGACGGCGCAGCTATTTGTGGGCCCCATAACGAATAACTGTCGGATGAAGAAAACGACAAATTTGAGTTTTTACAAATAACGGCGTAGTTGTTACCGTTAACACTGTTGGAATACCCGGTGGTTAAAATACAGTAATACGCGTTATTGCACAGTAGCACACGGTATTGCATAGTATTTTTAAAATTATTGATTCTTACGTAAGAAGGCACTACTCAATAATTGTTACAGTAATTACTGTTCAATATTTTATTTTATTGATTCAATAATTGCTGCGTTGATATTTTATATTATTGTTGTTTCAATAATTGTTGCTGCACAGTATTTTCCTTTATCAGATCAATAATTCATATTATTTGAATAATATTATTAGATAACATTATTGGCAATGTCTAGAAAGTTCTGTCTAAGGAGAGGTTTGGTCATCTAATTGCGCGCCAGTAAGGAGAAATCCTTATTGGAAAGTCCCCTCTTTCCTGGGAACGGCCTGGTTGTCATAAATGTGATTCTGTAATATTATTTGTGAATAATTAATTATTGATTCATATGATAAGGAAATATTTATATTATGTGGATATAAATGAGGGATATATTTTTGTGGTTAAAAATGAAGGAGTTAATGTTGAGATTTTTATCAGTATTTTTGTCGGAATGGAGGTATTAAAAATCAGGATTTTTGAGATATTTTGCGGGGGTTATAATTTTTAATCCGACCGTTGGATCGTGATAATTTTTGGATATGTTATACATATATAAGTTGAGTATATGTCCATAAATTTTGAACCGTTAAAAATGAACGTATGATTTGTTATGAATTTTAAGAGGTGGCTGATTCGGAAATCAGGTTATAAATCATTTTTGGTGGAAAATTCTAGAATTGGTGGGCCCCACTTGTGGTTGGTGAAGAAATGTGCTGAATTATATTTCAAATGTGGTGGGTGAGAATAGTAGCAGGTAAAGCCATCAGGTTGCAGGTCAAACCTACCAAAATTTTCCTATAAATAGAGGGCTAAGTTAGAATTGAAAATCACACCAGAAACATAAGCTTTCTCTCTTTCTCTCTCTATATTATGAAGCATATTTTGTGAGTTTTTAGATATTTGGTGAGTTGCTATTCATCAGTGCAAGTTTCCTTCAGCATCATATCCGATATCCAGTCAGAAGTACTGCTCTTTTGAGGTAAGGGATTGTAAGGGATATTAAGGGATTTTAAGGGTTGTTATGATTTTCAGTTTCGTAATTTTTCTGATCTTCAAAAATTCTGAAAAAATTTGAAATGATATTTTGATGAGTTTTCTTGATTGTGTCCAAAAATGGTGATTTTTGGATGTATAGATTGAGAGTTATGAATTTTATGAGAAAAGACTATTTTAAAAGTAACAGCTTATAATTCCTTGTGGTTAACTCCAAAATTGATGAAATTTTTATTGGGAGTACATGTATATGATAGAAGTAAACTCTGTAAATTTCAGAATTTTTAGACAAAAGTACAATTTTTGATAAATGTCTAAATATTCGGTTGTTTTGGCCATATGAAAAATAGTAAATGACTTTTAAAAATTCTGAGAAAAATATATGTTCACTATGGGACTATATTATGCTAAATCTCAGAAAAGAAATATTTTTTGGACTGATTTGGTATTTTTCATGAAAATGGTCTAGTTATGAGTAAATGAATTAAATATGTTTTGTGAAGTAAGAAAATTAGAAAATAGGATTTTATGACTGGAGAATCCTATATGAGGTATATGCAGATTTTTTATGAGGGTTTTGATTATTGATGATGAAATTGTAAGAGTTGGCATTTTATGATGATTAAATGCATTAATTAGTAAAGTGTAAACAATTAAAATAAATTGTTTATAAATTTATGAAATGTTATTCTTTCAATATCATTATACCGAAATATTGGTATGTATTTTATTATGGAATTTTTATCTTTTGTGTCGGGGTTACTATTCATGAGTTACTATTCACGATTTACTATTCATGAGTTACGAATATTACTCTTGAGATTAAAACTATATGTTGATCATATTATTTTTATCATCATATATAACATTTTTATAACCCTGATGTTGAAATTCTCTTTCACTGGAGTGTAAAGATGGGTAGATTATTGGTATGATCATGACTAGGGTTCTCTTTGGCTTGTAGTGCAAAGTTGAATTGTGACTGGTATGATCATGACCATTGAATTTATAATTGAATATCTAAAGCTTAAGTGCAAAGGTGAATTGATCAACATGGTTATAATTATTGTTTATATAAATTCTGAAATGATTATATATTTCTTTGAGATATGAATATATTTGGCCTGTAATGCAAATATGAATTGTTGATGAATATCTTTGGCATGTAGTGCAAATATGAACTGTTGATGAATATATTTGACCTGTAGTGTAAATATGAACTGTTGATGAATATCTTTGGCCGTAGTGCAAAGATGAATTATTGATGAATATCTTTGGCCTGTAGTGCAAAGATGACCTGTTGTTGAATATCTTTGGCCAGTAATGCAAAGATGAACGGTTGAGGAATATCTTTGGCCTGTAGTGCAAAGATGAATTGTAGATGAATATCTTTGGCCTGTAGTGCAAAGATGGTCTGTTGATGAATATCTTTGGCCCGTAGTGCAAAGATAAACTGTTGTTGAATATCTTTGGTCGTAGTGCAAAGATGGATTTATTAGTATGATTATGAACAGGAACTGTGATTTGGTATAACCATGATCTTTGATGTTTCAGGTAAAGACATGTGATGAGAATATTCTTCGTCCTGGGTGCGAATAAATTTAGAATCATAATTATGATTATGAGTTATTCATATGATTGTGGAAAGGAACTGTTGATTGATGTTACAGGGATAAAACATTGTTGATGGATTTTTAACATGGAGAAGATAATAGACTTTATAGTCTATTTGACTCTTCTAATGGATTGCTCGTTCCGCTGCAACTATGGTTGAAATTTTTATCATTTACCATATGTTCTAAATCTCTGATTTATTATTGATGAAGGCTACTGATAATTTAATTATCTTTAGTCATGATATTCTTTACTGGGCTAGTTGTGCTCACCCTTTTGCTTCACAATTCCTTTCAGGTAATAAGAGTGTAGCTGGGTCGAGCGAGGGTAACGGGAAAATAGAACGGTGGTCTCTAGATGTGGATGTTCTCCCGAAGCAGTATAGAAAAGTTCATTTAGTAGTTATATTTGGTGAATCCAATAGGGTAAGGTGTACCCAACGTTGGAAGGGTGGTTTGCCACTATCATACAAGATGTCTAATGACATACAACCTCGTGTCATCATAAGACAGGGATGTGCTCATCCACTTGCTGAGTTTATATACGAGCACTACCTATATAATCTTGGTATTTGTTTGAAGTATAATTCTCAATTAGAGATAGTAGAGATAATGATATGTCAAGAGAAGACTCACCATTGGGAAGAATATGATAGTAATCTTCTCGTTTTTCTTTGGGGTCTATTGGGTCAACCAAGGATAATTCTGTGGCCATATGATATCTATCATAACCTAGACGCATGGCCTCCCATGTACGAAGGTTTCCTTGAGCACTTCCCAAAGATTCTAATTTCTAAAACAGTTTTTGACTATACCTTTATGTAAGGTGTTATTGTGAGGTGATGTCCACGGTTGGAACATGAGTCACATTTGGTATATATTTGTATCCAAACTCACAGCATATGTGTTGTTGTATTTTGCACGACAATTATTGTAATAAAGTTGTAGTTGTTTTCTGTACCATGTATTTGACGACTCAGAATGGGTTGGGTGGAATGAACCTATTTTGGGGTCGTTACAATAAACAAAGGATATAATTAAACTCAAAAGCTTAAATAATAAATCTCCCATCAAGGGTTACATAATCTCAAGATAAATCCCAGGTCATCTAACCTTTAATACAATCATCAGCAGAAATTAAAACATAATCATAATTAAATCTAGTACATAAGCTTTATAAATAAAAGATAAATTAAAAGTTGTCGTCTAATTAAGCACTTTGTCCTTGCCTTTGCTTGTAGAAAGCTCTTCAAACTTCTTAACTTCATCTGTAATATTTTGTGCAAGAGTGAGCAAATAATTGCCCACGAGAAGGATAATATACAATAACGGTTTATAAATGACAATTATCTGAGTTTTCAATGGTAAAGTATTCTTACCGGAACAATAAACTTTAGTTCAACAACTATGAGTTCAAATGAATAATGAACGTTAAGTTAATAATAGATGTCAACATCAAAGAATACATTGAGGGTCACAAGACCACGAACTATACTCTAGGTTTCAAGTATTTCTACTTTAACCTTTAACAGTCTAAAAGACTATAATTATCATCTTCGTCCTAGGTTAATAGGTATTTCTACTGTAACCTTTAACAGTCTAAACGACTATATGGACCATCATCCCGTACTCCAGGTGATCAGCCCTCTGTACTATGTATTGCGCAAACATTTTAATGCTATTGCATAGTTCTAAAATAATCCCCTAATATAGGGTTGTTCATCTCAGCTTAGAATATCAGGTTCCGAACCAAATGAAGTTTGGTTGGGAATTTACTTCAAAGAAATTTTAGATATTTAGAATGCTCATCAACCAAGTACTGGTTGAATCTGATAGAGACCAATAATTATTCAAGAGTTGATTCTAATATCTTCATGAACAAGGTATATCGATGAATCAATAAGAGATAGAGTATTAACAGTTTCTAAATTGAACAAACGTTATCATCGACAACATGCTTTCAAAATTGTGTGAGTACATAAGCAAACCAACGGAAGTTTGGTTTGGGTTGACTTCAAGGGTAATTTAGAGTTTAGAACATTCATCAACTAAGGATTAGTTGAATTGATAAAGAATCGCTAGGCAACTTAGAGTTTGGTACAATAATGTAAGATAGTACAATGACATTGGAGAACAAAGATTAAACAACAATTATTAGTAGATGAATAAACACATTTCATACAACAACGTTGCTGACTTTGAATAACCAAAGTATTCTCGTTTGGAATAAAGAAATAAAGATTAACTAACGTGCTTCAACAATAAATGAGGGTTAAAGAATTTGCATGACAATAAATCGTTAAACAAAATATTAGAGTTAGAGAATTTGCATAAGTATAACGTAATAGTGAAATGTAACCTTACTTAATAATAAAGTAGCAAAGGTTAGGGAACTTGCACAATGTAATAAATGAACTAGCTCAACGAAAGTGTAGAGTTAGAAAACTTGCCTCGAGCGTAAGCTAAAATATTACAACTCACGTTCACCTATACACAGTATTAAAACCACAATATCTATTAGACATACTAATATTCACTTTTCAATATAAAACGCATTACTAGCTAAACTTGTTAATTTAGCACAAGTTTTAAGCTACCATTTACATTTCAGGATTCCCAAGTGTTAATCATCACAACACATAACTAACATTCATTGTATAAACTAGGTTATCACATAACGCGTTTTTGATTTACTAATTATTTTTGCAACTTTGAATTCATAATACATATAACACAACTCTGTATTAGCCTTGTTGTTACATGTTAGACACATTACCATAACATTAAGCTAAGCCACAAAGAACGACCAAAGTCTGCAGAATTAGCAGACTGCAGTGTCTGGAAATGGGCACTCGCGCGGCCGCGCGAGTTTTATACTGGGAGGCCGCGCGCCCGCGCCTAAGGGTTGCGCGCCCGCGCGACGCATAGAACTCAGTTTTTGTATAATAGAACTTTGACACTTTTCTTAAGCCAACTAACACGAATTTACCCACCAAACAGTGATAATAACACGTAAAATAAATATACAACTATCCTAGACATGATTGCTAACATATTCAACTTCTTAGCACAATTTAACAATCACTAAAACTATTTTAATTACTTAATTTTCATGTTTTTCATATAAAACTTCACTTTTTTGATATTCATCCCAAGAATAAACACTGTGACTACAATACTTGGCCAAATCACTTCATTCAAATTACACTATGCTCATTTCTTAATGAACTAACATAATCAAGCTTCAATTTACAATTTCAGATACTAATTGGCCACTACAATTAATACTTTTCATGAACCATATGAAAATACATATACTGACATTATTTTTTTCTTACTATCAACGAATCTAGTATACAAATTTCTTGTTTAAACATAAACTCTAGCATTATAACACATATAACCACCATAACTTAGTTACATAACAACAATCCGAAAGAAATAGAATTCACAGAGCATAACAAAACTTTACCGTGATACTCATAAAGATATATAATATCAAGGTTATGAACATACCTTCAACACTAAGACAATCATTGCTAGTCACTGGAATTGTTGTGAAGATTCATAGGTTTTCTCTCAATCCTCTCAAGCTCTATGTCAATCTCTCTCTGAATTCTCTTATCTCTTCTCAGTATACTAACCCATAGGCTAACTTAAGCGTAAAACCAAAAATTGAAAACCTTAATACGCCTAATAACTAATATCAGTTACTAAAAGAAACGTATATAATATAAATATATTATATTTATTTTTTTATTTATATTTTATTTATATTATTTATTTTTTTATAATTCAAATATTAAAAGAAATCCAAAAGTCATAAGGCTTTGTTTGGCAAAAAGTCTTTAAAATAAAGACTTAATATATTTAAGTCTTGTTTGGTCACAACTAAATTAAACTACTTTAATTTTATTTTAATAAACAATTTAGTTTATAATTCATAATCACATACTATATTTTAAATAAATATTTCACTTAAACACATATCACAAAATTATATTCTCATTATAATTTTATTTAATAAATTAATATACCATCTTAATTTATCATATCACAATAACAATATAACATCTCATGTTATCTTACAACATAATAACTATAAATTAAATTAATTTAGAATATTATCTAATAAATATAATTTATAAATATTTACTAACAAAAATTACATATTCATTTAATTTAAGAAATATTTTAAATTACAAAATAGCAACTTCATCAATAGAATATTTATTTAATTTAATAAATATTTTAAATTACAAATAAAATTTGGGATTGTTACATCATTCCCTCCTTACAAGGATTCTGTCCCCAGAATCACAACTCAAACAATTAAATTGTCACATTCTTCCCTCCTCAAAAAGATTCTGTCCCCAGAATCGAAGACACAGACAAAACAAATAACTCATGGTAATTCTTTATCATTTTAGTTTCAAGTTCCCACATAGCATCTTCGACGCTGTGGTTCTTCTATATCACCTTCACAAAAGGTTTTAACTCATTCCTGTAACACCTCTAAATCTTTAGAGCAACCACTAATACCTCTAACTCCGAATCGTGAGTCGGACACCCTTTCACATAAAAATTTTAACTGACGCGATGCGTATAAAATGACCATGTAGTTCTGCCTAAACACACTGCCTAATACATTGTATGATGCGTTGCTATACAACACAAAGTTTTCTGTACTACGCAAAAACTGGAGATAACCCCGGGAGGGGCAAAATGGTTATTTTACCAATTCAACATCACTTCAAAGCAAATACACTCATTTTAACTCAAAATGTTTCAATAGAAGTCCCACAAGAACCATATATTAACTTTCAAGCGCAAACTACACAAAACGGCTTACCGAATTGCCTGACGGAAACTCGAAAATGCTATTTTGATCACGAACCCATCTTCCCGGAATCAAAAAAGGGCAAATCCCATGTCATTGCTTAACTCTCGACAACGGCGGTCTAAAATAAGTCCTATATACCTCAGTCGGATGTCCGAATTATAATTCTAAAAGTTCGAGCGGACATCACGTTGCCTACGTGCACGTACTTCAAGACAACACGACCCGCAAAGCCCGGGGCACCCCGGGCAGCCTCTGGTACACCTGCGGTCCAACCGCAGCGGCTCCACCCTCTATAAATAGAGGGCTTGGGGTGGCCATTTTGCAAGAGAAGAGGTGAGGAAGCCCTACCCAATTTATTTTGTAGACCCTATAAACCGGCGGGAGCCGAGTGTTTATCTACTTAAAGCTATAGAAGTCTTCTTTGGTAGTCCACTGTAAGCCTTCTTACACACTTTAAAGCCTTTCTCTTCATCTTTGCACACACCGCTCTTCACGTTGAGAGTCGTGTTGCGTGTGTTTGCCCGGACTTCGGTCTGTCGCTTTTATTTCTTTTGTATATATATATATATATATATATATATATATATATATATATATATATATACAAAAAGCAAGTAAACGCTCCAGACCGAAGTCTAAGCTCAATCGAGTTATCGAGTTATGCCTCGATTGAGCTTAGACTTCGGTCTGGAGCGTTTACTTGCTTTTTGTATATATATATATATATATATATATATATATATATATATATATATGAACTGCGTGTCGAACTCTGTTCGATGAGCCTAGACTTCGGTCTGGAGCGTTTACTGCTTTAATATATATATATATATATATATATATATATATATATATATATATATATATTTATATATATATATATATATATATTTACATTTCGTCCCACCTGGAGTTTACTTCATAGTGGTCGGCCGTTTTTACAGCTTTCTGTACATTTCGTCCAGCCTGGAGTTTCCTCCGTAGTGGTTGATAGCTTTTACAGCTTTATTTACATTTTTGATCCCCATGGAGGTGCTTCGTGGTTGGTGATCATGTCTGTATATATATATATATATATATATATATATATATATATATATATATATATATATATATATATTAACAGCTTTTATATATATACCTGCTTACTGCGTTTATATTAATTGCGGCATCATGTGAGCCTAGGAATCATGTGATCACAGATTCAGTCTACTGAATCTAGATTTAGTTCCCGTAATGGACCTTTTCAGCTGTAAGCAGCTTGTAAATTTATCTGTGATGTTTGGATTTCCTCAGATGGTTCTCATACCCATGAGGAGTTCAGCACCTTTTGTACATTATTTTCATACAGATGCCTCGCAGCTGTAAAATAAAATTAATCAAGCCGAATACAGAATAAAATAGAAGTATCAAAGGTCTCAATTACTATTGAGCACAGGGTTAGAAAAACCTCTTTTAAAACATCACTGCTATAACTTGTTTAAAACTGAATTTTTACATAAATTCAAACCCTATGTATATAGGTGCGAACGAGGCATAGCACTACTTCCAAATAACATCACATTGACCTACACACACACATATTCATATAACAGTCTATTGAAAAGTGGTGGTCACCATGGCAACACGGATGTTGGGGGTGCCTAACACCTTCTCTCCGCATAAGCAAGTCCCTGGACCCTTATGAATCTCGGTTTCACCAACCCGTTTAGCAGTGTCACATCACTAGGTAAATGTACAAATCTTTTCTCGATTGTGTTGGTACAACCAGTTAAAAAACTAACTGGCGACTCTTACAGTCCAATCGTCGGCATTACACATGCCAGACCTTTTTTACTTGTTTTTTCAAACAAATCTCACCTAAAATGAGAACACAAAAGAACAGGGAATAGAAAAGGGACAAATAAAAATCCTGACGTCGACAAGGCTAATTTATAGCATAAAAGGATGGGACATATTCATATGGACTTAATCAAGAAATTATCCTCAAAGAATCTTGTCAAAGGATTGCCAAAAATAAAGTATAAAAAGAAGGGAATTTGTGTTCTTTGTCAACTCGGGAAACAAGTAAGAACATCATTTACGGCAAAGAACATGGTATCAACTTGTTCTCCTTTACAACTACTTCCTCTTAATCTATTTGGACCAGAAAGACATCCTAGTATCAATGGTAAGTTTTATGCATTTGTAATAGTAGATGATTTCTCTAGATATACATGGGTTTTATTTTTGAGAACTAAAGATGAAGCATTTAAAGAATTTGAGAAATTAATAAGAAATTTGGAAACAAAATATTATCTCAAACTTGTAAGGATAAGAAGTGATTATGGTACTGAATTTCAAAAAGACTTTATAATATTTTGTGATAAAAAAGGAATCAGTCATGAATTTTCAGCCCCTAGAACCCCTCAACAGAATGGAGTTGTAGAAAGAAAGAATAGGACATTACAAGAAACAGCTAGAACTTTATTACAAGAAAGTAAACTTCCTAAAAAATTTTGGGCCAAAGCTGTAAACACTTTTTGTTATGTTTTGAATAGAGTACTTATTCGTCCAATCATTTTGAAGACTCCTTATGAACTGATAAATAATAAGATTCCTAATATAAGTTATTTCAAAATTTTTGGATCTAAATATTTTATTCTAAATACTAGCGATAACCTAGAAAAATTTGATGTTAAATCTTATGAAGGAATTTTCATTGGGTATTCACATAATAGTAAAGCATATCGTGTATTTAACATTAACAAGTTGAGTGTTGAAGAATCTGTTCATATTCGTTTTAATGAAACTCACAATGATCTTCCAAAAGAAAGAGATGAGGATGCAGGTACCTTGGAGATCTCAGTAAATCTAGAAACCCGAAAGAATCTATTCAGCAAACCAAATGAACAAATCCAACAAGGTAATTGGAAAACTCACAAGGTGTAGAACAAGATACAACAGAAGAACTTGAAGCAGATTTCCTTCAACAAGAAGAAGTGATACATGATGTACAAATGCTAAAGAGTGCGAGATATCTCAAGAATCATCCATCAGAAAATATCATTGGATATATAAATAAAGGAATCACTACAAGAAGAGGATTGTAAAATCAATGTGCTTTTTCAGCATTTTTATCCCAACTTGAGTCAAAGAATGCTAAGAAAGCTATTCTAGATGAAAGCTGGCTAATGGAAATGCAGGAAGAACTTCAACAATTTGAACGATGCCAAGTCTGGGAACTTATGCCCCCTCCTAAAGATGTTTCTATTATTGGAACAAGGTGGGTATTCAAGAACAAGCTTGATGAGCATGAGACTATCACTCGTAACAAAGTAAGGCTAGTAGCTCAAGGATACAATCAACAAGAAGGGATTGACTATGAAGAAACTTATGCCCCAGTCATAAGATTAGATTCCATCCGCATCTTGTTAGCATTTGCTTGTTACAAGAAGTTCACACTTTATCAAATGAACGTAAAAAGCACATTTCTCAACGGATACATTAATGAAGAGGTGTATGTAAAATAGCCTCCTGGATTTGAACATGAGAGGTATCCAAATCATGTCTACAAGCTAAAGAAAGCTCTCTATGGGCTAAAACAAGCTCCAAAGGCTTAGTACGAAAGGTTGAGTAAGTATTTGCTTTCAAATGATTTTATTAGAGGAAAAATTGATTCTACATTATTTATTAGGCATGAAAATAAAGATATCATTATTGTACAAATATATGTAGATGATATAATTTTTGGTGCTACTAATAATTTCCTTTGTGAATGGTTTTCTAAGTGCATGCACAAGGAGTTCGATATGAGTCTAATGGGAGAACTTAATTACTTTTTGGGACTCCAAATCAAGTAAACAAAGGAAGGCATGTATATCCATCAAACCAAATATACAAAAAAGCTTCTCAAGAGGTTTGGTTTTGAAGGATCTAATTCAATGGCTACACCAATGAGCACTTCAATAAAGCTTACGTCTGACGAAAAAGGTATAGATGTGGAGGTAACTAAATATCGAGGTATGATTGGATGTTTATTATATTTAACCGCATCTAGACCAGATATTATGTATAGTGTTTGTTTATGTGCACGTTTTCAAGCAAAACCTAAAGAATCTCATTTACAAGTTGTTAAAAAAAAATTTAAATATCTAAGTGGTACAATCAATTTGGGATTATTTTATCCAATCTGCAATCATTTTGTACTAATGGGTTATTCAGATGCTGACTATGCAGGATGTCAAATTGATAGAAAAAGTACTAGTGGTGCTTGCACATTTTTAGGTCACAGTCTTGTTACGTGGCATAGTAAAAAGCAAACTTCAGTTGCTTTATCAACCACTGATGGTGAATATCTAGCTGCAGGGAGTTGTTGCTCTCAAATTTTATGGTTAAAACAAACTCTCTATGACTTTGATGTTTTATGTGATAATGTGCCCATATACTGTGATAATTCTAGTGCTATAGATATTTCCAAAAATCCTGTGTTACATTCACGTACAAAGCATATAGAAGTTAGACATCATTTTTAAAGGGATAATGTTTCAAAAGGATTAATTAAATTAATTTTTATTCCAACAGAAAAATAGTTAGCTGACATTTTTATCAAACCCTTAAGTGAAGAAAGGTTTTGCATGTTAAGAAGAGAACTTGGAATGTGCTTGGTATAATATGATCACGTACTTAAATAATTCATGCATTAATATCTCATTCTTACAGTATATCTGCATGTTATTATTTTAACTATGTTTTGTTGATAAACATTATCTGTATGTAGCCGGCAAAGAAGGCGTATCTGCACTGGCACGATTCACGGTATCTACCATAATGAGATTAGAAACTTGAAAAGACCGAAGCTAGAGATTTATTGTTTCAAAGAGTCTTTTCGGACTCTATCCTTCATTATTAAATACAGAGCATTCATCTTCTTCTTGCACTTTGCTTCTCTGATAGCTCTTCTCTGTTTCTTGATTGTTCAACTTTCAACAACAAGTATGAAGACTCGATCAAACAAGCGTCCATCCGGTGTAACAATTAAAGACATAACTCATCCACGATCTCCATATACTACACGATCACCGAAGAAGTCCAAAAGCCAGACATCAGTTCATGTATCGTCCGATGACTCTGATGGGTCTAATTCAAGTTTTTCCTTTTTACAGAAATCTCCTCACTCTACTGGTTCGGAGCCTCCTCCTTCTCAACCAGATTCACCGACAAATTTGGTAAACCCTTTCTCTACTTCTTTTGAGTTACCAGATAATTTCTTTTGGGGTCATAGTTTCGAAGCACGTTTTAAAACGTCCATCGCTACTAAATAATTTGTTTACAAAAATATTTTAGATTTGTTTTATTTCAAAAACTCATCCTTGGAAAAGCTTTTCATGTCTTGTGGAATTTCTGCTATGCTTTTTGCCCAACTAGGGCATATCCTCGTTTGGTACAACAATTTTACACTAACTTAGAGTGTAATGGGGATTGTTATACGTCCTTTGTGAAGGGAAAATCTATGTTTTTCACAGCGATAGACTTTGGGAGTATTTTTAATATTCCTTCATCCGGACCTTGTCCATTTACTCTTAAGGGTGCTGCCAATATACCTTTTCCTCCTCTTGAACAGCTTCATACAGTGATGGATGATTCATCTTTGACAACTCTGTTTACTCTTAAAACTGTCGATGTTTGTCCACTTTCATGTGTTTTGCACAAAATCCTTTGGTATAATCTGTTTCCACGATTAGGTGGTGGAGCAGATCACTTATCAAGATTTGTTTGTTATTGCAATGATTTTAAAAGGAGTCAGTTTTAATTTTTCTCTTATGATGTTATACCACATGATGAGTTGTATTCGTCAAACTAAAAAGTGTCTACCTTATGGTTTGTTTTTGACAAAAATGTTTCAGCATTTTAACATCTGCCTTGTTGATGAAATTGTGGTGTCTCACAATGAATTCATTGATTCTGCTAATCTCAAACAGTCCCATATCATTTTTGTTGATGGCTTATTTGTTCGTATTATTCCTGATCCTATTCCTATTCCACCAAGTTCTATGTCTTCTGACTTACCATCAGAAAATCCTGCTTCTTCTACTCTTCCTACTTCATCAGTTTCCTCTCCAATAGTAATTGATATGTTGACTCAAATCCTCAAAAATCAAGAGCTTATGCGTTCTGATATTGTTGATGTTAAACATAGGCTTTTGATTTTGGAAAAAGGAAAACTGCTTATTCGGGCAAATGATTTGAACTATTGTTTTTCTAAAATTGAGGATGAATTTATCGATTTACACGCTGGTTTCGAGTTGCATACCATGGCTATGGTTGAATCTCTACACCAAAAGATCAATAGAAATTCGTGTCAACTCAGCCAAGAACTGAAGTTTATGAGTAATCAGATTGGAGAATTTGTTGATTTCATGACTCATCGTATGAATGACGTTGGTAGAAGGTTACACTTTGACAGAATGATCTCTCCTGTTCCTGAGTGGCCTCGATGTAATTGGATGGCCGAATACATTGGAGATTTCCTTGACTTACCTCTACCCAATGAAACCTTTATTCCTCGCCCTCCTAGGTTTGCTCATGATTTTTCTATGGAAGAAAGGATTCATCGTCTTCTCCACCGTCCTTATTTCACTAATTGTCCTCTACCTATGATTCAGATTGATGATATTGATATCTGATAGTGATTTTTTTGGTGATGACAAAGGGGGAGACAATGTTGTTGCTGTGAAGACATGAAGGTTGCTGTGAAGACATTATTATTTTTGTTAAAAATGATTTGGTTCAAGTTTTTGTTTTGATGGGTTGTTTAAAACAATATGGATGGAGCTAGTATTAGATATTATGACTGCACTGCTATATTTTATGATTATAATATTTGTTTCAGCTAACAAATTTGCAAGATTAATTATGTCTAAACAACAGGCATGGTGGAAATTAGTTTGAATCTTCTGAAATTTTTAATATGCATGATTTCAGGGGGAGTTATAATTTTTGGTGTTGTCATCATCAAAAAGGGGGAGAATGTTGGTTTGTTAATATTCTAACCTTTTTTTTTGTTTTGATGATGACTTAATATTATAAACTAATTTGTCTATTGTGAAATTTCAGGAAGTTGATGAAAGATCATTGTTGAAAGACTTTGAAGATTTGAGTCCTAAGAATTGTATGTATAGTCATTGCAAATATTTGATTTTTCAATACAAGGCTTTAGGACATATTATTTGTGCATTAAATTAAATATTTTTTGCATGCCTAAGTATGTTACATTGCTAACTGTTATAAACATGATATATTCAAGTTGGGTAATATATATATTTGCATGCAGTAGAGTATTGTCCGAATTAATTGAGCTTTACATGTGTGAAAGAATTCATGTGTTGGAAAATTAAAAGTTGTTGGAGTGTGCTGGCAAAGATATGATTACTCTCAAAAGTTGAGTTACATGTGTATCTTGGAAATGTAAGATAATCATTATCTTGAATAGTTGGTTCATATCTCTCTTCTTTTTTAAATGTTATTCCTTGCTTCGGTTGCTATATTAGTGGCGGCAGACTTTATGAAATCATAATTACTAGAGGTATTGGATAAGTCTAAGACTATTGAGTTATTTATGCGATTTGGTCTCTCTTTAGTTGATAACTGATAGAGTCCAGCATTTACTTAATAATCGAAGACAATTGAATTTGTTAATGGAACGTTACACTAAGTTTATCTGCTGGCAACGTAACTATTCTTTTGCAACGAAAATATTTTAATTCACAACGGTTGTTTTTCTGGGCAATAAAAAGAATAATTGATTTCAGTAGAAAACACAACACTTGAATCAATTATTGCACTCATATACTTGAAAAGTAACTTCATTATTTTCGGTGCAAAATTTTCAGCTGCTGTGCAATTTTATTCAGATTTTTTATCAGCTATTTTCGTGAGCTTAATATTGGTGATATCTCTCTCTCATTACTTGATCATTGCATTCATTAGTTGGGCCTTGCATTGTTAAATTGCTTATTTGCTTTGATCATTAGACCTCTATATTTGTAATCTTATATTTTTAGACTAAGTGTTGTCTAAAAGAATTTAATCCAGGTGGATTAAGGTTTGTTTACAAACAGGTTCAAGGAAACATAGGTGCTTAAAGGGTGCATTGGTGCATAAGAAGCAAGTGTGCTCAAGTGAATTATTGTAATTCAATTTGATAGAATTTGTTTTGTAACAAGGGTTATTTAAAGAAATAAAAGTTAGTCTCCAATACTAGTTGGTATTGGACGTGGACTAGTTGTGACAACCCCAAAATAGATCCATTCCATCCAACCCATTCTGAGTCGCCAAATACATGGTACAGAAATAACTACAACTTTATTATAACAATTGTCGTGTAAAATACAACAACACATATGCCGTGAGTTTGGATACAAATATATACCAAATGTGACATTGGACACCATCATGTGTCAGCACCTCACAAAGGTACCTTACATAAAGGTACAGTCAAAAACTATTTTAGAAACTAGAATCTTTGGGAAGTGCTCAAGGAAACCTTCGTACATGGGAGGCCATGCATCTAGGTTATGATAGATATCATATGGCCACAGAATTATCCTTGGTTGACCCAATAGTCCCCAAAGAAAAACGAGAAAATTACTATCGTATTCTTCCCAATGGTGAATCTTCTCTTGACATATCATTATCTCCATTGTTTCTAATTGAGAATTATACCCCAAACAAACATCAAGATTATATAGGTAGTGTTCGTAGATATACTCCGCAAGTGGATGTGCACAACCCTGCCTTATGATGACACAAGGCTGTATGTCGTTAGACATCTTGTATGATAGTGGCAAAACACCCTTCCAACGTTGGGTACACCTTATCCTATTGGATTCACCAAATATAACTATTAAATGAACTTTTCTATACTGCTTAGGGAGAACTCCACGGCTAGAGACCACCGTTCTATTCCCTTGTTACCCCCGCTCAACCCAGCTACACTCTTATTACCTGAAAGGAATTGTGAAGCAAAAGGGTGAGCACAACTAGCCCAATAAAGAATATCATGTCTAAAGATAATTAAATTATCAATAGCCTTCATCAGTAATAAATCAGAGATTTAGAACATATGGTAGATGATAAAACTTCTCAACCATAGTTGTAGCGAAACGAGCAATCCATTAGAAGAGTCAAATAGACTATAAAGTCTATTATCTTTTCCACGTTAAAAGTCCACCAACAATGTTTTATTCCTGTAACATCAATCAACATTTTTTGTCCATAATCACGTGTATAACTCATAATCGTAATTATAGTTCTAAATTCCTTTTCTCATCCAGGACAAAGATAATTTTTATCACCTGAAACATCAAACATCATGGTTATACCAAATCACAGTTCATGTTCATAATCATACTAACAAATTCATCTCTGCACTACAGGCCAACGATATTCGTCAACAGTTCATCTTTGCACTACTGGCCAAAGATATTCAACAACAGATCATCTTTGTACTACGGGCCAAAGATATTCATCAACAATTCATCTTTGCACTACAGGCCAAAGATATTCCTCAACAGTTCATATTTGCACTACAGGTCAAATATATTCATATCTCAAAGAAATATATAATCATTTCAGAATTTATATACACCATAATTATAACCATGTTAATCAATTCATCTTTACACTTAAGCTAAAGATATTCAATTATAAATTCAATGGTCATGATCATACCAGTTAATAATTCATCTTTGCACTACAGGCCAAAGACATTCCTCATTCACGATCATACCAATAATTTACCCATCTTTACACTCAAGTGAAAGAGAAATTCAACATCAGGGTTATAAAAATGTTATATATGATAATAAAAACAATATGATCAAAAACTGTATTTATTTTCGAGAGCAACAATCATAAATCAACGATAATTTGGTCAGAAAAAGAAACCAATTTTTGTCGTGAATAGTACCCGTGAATAGTAACTCGTGAATAGTAACTCATAAATAGTAACTCGTGAATAGTAACTCATGAATAGTAATTCATAAATAGTATTCCGTATCCGTACATAGTACCGTATACGTAAATAATATCATATACGTAAATAGTGTCATATACATGAATAGTGCCGTATACGTGAATAGTGCCGTATACGTGAATAGTAACCCCGACTCAAAAAGTTTTAAATTTGATAAAAAAGTTAATACCAACATTTCGGTATAATGATATTAAAGAAAATATCATTTTAAGAAGAATATAACACCCCTTACTATCCCTTACTATCCCTTACAATCCCTTACCTCAAAAGAGAAGTATTTCTAACCGGAATGTAAAGCCGAAGGAACCTTGCACTGAATAGCAACTCTCAAAGTATCTAAAAACTCACAAAATATGCTTCATAATATAGAGAGAGAAAGAGAGAAAACTTATGTTTCTGGTGTGATTTTCAATTCTAACTTAGCCCTCTATTTATAGGAAAATGTTAGCACGCCGAAGCAGACTTGACCTGCAACCTGATGGCTTTACCTGCTACTATTCCCACCCACCACATTTGAATAAAAATTTAAGCACATTTTTTCACCAACCAAGAGTGGGGCCCACCAATTCTAGAATTTTCTACCAAAATGATTAACTCCGAAAATTCAGTAATTTCTGAACCAGTCATCTCGTAAAATTCATAACAAATCATACGTTCATTTTTAACGGTTCAAAATTTGTGGACATATACTCAACTTATATATGTATAACATATCCAAATATTACCACGATCCAACGGTCGGATTAAAAATTATAACCCTCGCAAAATATCTCAAAAACCCTAATTTGATTTTCAGTACCTCCGTTCCGATAAAAATACAGATAAAACACCTCAACATTAACTCCTTCATTTTTAACCACAAAAATATATCCCTCATTTATATTCACATAAAATGAATATTTCAATATCATATGAATCAATAATTAATTATTCACAAATAATATTACAGAATCACATTTATGACAACCAGGCCGTTCCCAAGAAAGAGGGGGATTTCCAATAAGAATTTCTCCTTACTGGCGCGCAATTAGGTGACCAAACCTCTCCTTAGACAGAACTTTCTAGACATTACCAATAATATTATCTAATAATATTATTCAAATAATATAAATTATTGATCTGATAATGGGAAATACTGTGCAGTGACAATTATTGAAATAACAATAATATAAAATATTAACGCAGCAATTATTGAATCAATAAAATAAAATATTGAACAGTAATTACTGTGATAATTATTCAGTAGTGCCTTCTTACGTAAGAATCAATAATTTCAAAAATACTGTGCAATACCGTGTGCTACTGTGCAATAACGCGTATTACTGTATTTTAACTACCGGGTATTCCAACAGTGTTAACGGTAACAACTACGCCGTTATTTGTAAAAACTCAAATTTGTCGCTTTCTTCATCCGACAATTATTCTGTTATGGGGCCCACAAATGACTACGCCGTCGTACGAATATTCCCCGGCAGAAAGAATATTCTCCGACTAAACGAATATTCCCCGACAATAATGAATATTTTATAACCACTTGCGTATTTTGAAAAAATTTCATATATCACCCTTAACTTTAACATTTATCAATTTAACCATTTACTGAATAGTAATTATAAGAAAAAATTGAATACTTTTATTTCATAAAATTCGGGGTCTTACAATCTCCCCTCCTTATGAAATTTCGTCCCCGAAATTTACGTACCTGGTATTTCAAAGAGTTGAGAATACCTTGCTTCCATTTCAGATTTCATCTTCCTTGTCATTATGATTTCTCCATTGCTCATCTCCTGTATTTCAGATATCATTCTAGAATACAACTTCAAAACAAGGGTTAATTGAACAAATTAACATATCACATAATATCCCGATATTATGACTGACCAACAAATAAGCTTAGGTAGGACACACTAGCGAAGGATTTACTCATCTCTCCCCTCCTAGTTCTATTTCCCGATCTTCGCCAAAGATCATATCCCTAAGCTCTGATACCAAATGTGACAACCCCAAAATAGGTCCATTCCATCCAACCCATTCTTAGTCGCCAAATACATGGTACAAAAATAACTACAACTTTATTACAACAATTATCGTGCAAAATATAACAACACATATGCCGTAAGTTTGGATACAAATATATACCAAATGTGACATTGGACACCATCATGTGTCAGCACCTCACAAAGGTACCTTACATAAAGGTACAGTCAAAAACTATTTTAGAAACTAGAATCTTTAGGAAGTGCTCAAGGAAACCTTCGTACATGGGAGGCCATGCATCTAGGTTATGATAGATATCATATGGCCACAGAATTATCCTTGGTTGAACCAATAGACCCCAAAGAAAAATGAGAAGATTACTATCATATTCTTCCCAATGGTGAGTCTTCTCTTGACATATCATTATCTCCACTGTTTCTAATTGAGAATTATACCCCAAATAAACACCAAGATTATATAGGTAGTGTTCGTAGATATACTCCGCAAGTGGATGTGCACAACCCTGCCTTATGATGACACGAGGCTGTATGTCGTTAGACATCTTGTATGATAGTGGCAAAACACCCTTCAAACGTTGGGTACACCTTACCCTATTGGATTCACCAAATATAACTATTAAATGAACTTTTCTATACTGCTTAGGGAGAACTCCACAGCTAGAGACCACCGTTCTATTCCCTTGTTACCCCCGCTCGACCCCGCTACACTCTTATTACCTGAAAGGAATTGTGAAGCAAAAGGGTGAGCACAACTAGCCCAGTAAAGAATATCATGTCTAAAGATAATTAAATTATCAATAGCCTTCATCAGTAATAAATCAGAGATTTAGAACATATGGTAGATGATAAAACTTCTCAACCATAGTTACAGCGGAACGAGCAATCCATTAGAAGAGTCAAATAGACTATAAAGTCTATTATCTTTTCCACGTTAAAAGTCCACCAACAATGTTTTATCCCTGTAACATCAATCAACAATTCCTGTCCACAATCACGTGTATAACTCATAATCGTAATTATAGTTCTAAATTCCTCTTCTCATCCAAGACAAAGATAATTTTTATCATCTGAAACATCAAACATCATGGTTATACTGTAAGACCCTAACTTTTATAAATAAAGATGAATTTTTTATAAATATCATTTTTGAATATTATGGAGTTAATTTGATATAATGTTATAGTTGTGGGTAATATTTATAAATTTTGCAAAGTAAGCAAGTTGTTATAAAATATTCGTTTGGTCGGAGAATATTCTTTTTGTCAGGGAATATTCGTACGACAGCACAACCATTGGTGGACCCCACAACGGAATTATTGTCGGATTGAGAAAATGACAGAATTATCTTTCTATAAAAATAACGGCTGAGGTGTTACCGTTAAAACCGTTAAAACTGTTGAACTACCCGGTAGTAAAAGTACAGTAATACGCGTGGTTGTATAGTAGCACACGGTATTGATTATTGATGCTTACGTGAGAAGTCACTCAGCTATACTCAATTATTGGTACAGTAATTGCTGCATCATATCTCTTAAATTATTGTCATAGTATCATTTGTATAATATGTTATATTATTAAATCAATAATTGAGATGTTGTGGTAAGTTTGGTTATTTTATGGGGGGCCATATGTCATCATCTAAAAGTCTCTTCGTCAATAGTAATTATCATCGTCAATAGTAATTACCGTCGTCAATAGTATTTACCTTGGTCAATAATATTTACCTTGGTCAATAGTATTTACCTTGGTCAATAGTAATTACCTTCGTCAATAGTATTTACCTTGGTCAATAGTAATTACTTTCGTCAATAGTAGTTGTCCCTTCAATATTACCAAGAGTCATTTGACCCTTCGTTAAGACCAGGAGTCATTTGACCCTTCGTTAAGACCAAGAGCCACCCTCAGTTTTTCTATAAATAGAGGCCTAGGGCTTCATTATTTTTCACGAATTCATTCAAGCTATAGAGAGAGAAAGTATAGAGAGAATAAGAGAGAGAGAATAAAAGTATTCTGCTACATCACTTTTCCAATATCCAGTTCTTTTAAGGTAAGGGATATTATTCTTTTGTATTCAAGAAGAGAATTTCTGTTATTCCATTTCTTTATTATTCTGTTAGAATAACCTGTATATGCGGAATACCCTATACTTGGTGACATTCTTCTATTATTCTGTCTTTGTTATTCCGTTGGAACATCCTGTCTGTGCTTTACGCCGGACCTGGTTCCGTCTTTATTATTATTCTGTCGGAATATCCTGTCTGTGTGTTTTACACCGGACCTGGTTCCATTATTTATTATTCTGTCGGAATATCCTGTCTGTGTGTTTTACACCGAACCTGGTTCCATTATTTATTATTCTGTCGGAATATCCTGTCTGTGCGTTTACGCCGGACCTGGTTCCATTATTATTATTCTGTTAAGAATAACCTGTCTGTGCGGTCTATCGCATGCATGGTGATTTCTTTTGTTATTCCATTCTTTATTATACTCAGTTGGTTAAGTTTTGACTTCTATACTCCATAAAATTAGTGGAATATCCTTGATAATTGCGGTTCATCCAGTATCTTTTCATGAAAATATTCTTCTAAGTATTCTTGAATTTTACTCCACAATGCAGTATCATGTTGACAATTTGGACGTTGTTAATTCGTGGATAAATTAATTCTTGAACTTGTTTTATTGAATTCTTATATCATTGTCATCATCCTCATGTTTATAAAATGTTAAAAGTCATCTGTGGCCTGTAGTGCATAGATAGACTTGGTATGATTATGACCAGGGATTATTCGGTATAATCATGACCGTAATGTTACAAATGATGTGATAAAAGTCCTCATTGGCCCGTAGTGCATTGATGGACAGTTGTTGGCATGATCATGACCATTAATGAATACACGAATATCCTTGGCCGTAGTGCAGGGGTGATTCGATGATGTGAATTATTTTATTAAGCTGAGTCTCAGCGATCACAGTGTTGAAAAACTTTTTAAATCATAAAAGATAGTAGAGTTTATTTTCTACTTGACTCTTTTAATGGATTGCTTGTTCCGCTACAGTTAAACTTGATGTCTATTATATTTTATCAGTTTAACATTGTTGAAGGCTAATGATAATTTATTCTGCATTATCTTAGTCATAATATTTCTTACTGGGCTAGTTGAGCTCACCCTTTCTTTCACTGTTCTCTTCAGGAAATGAGAACGTAGCTGGGGCAAGTCGGGGAACGGAGTGATGGTCCGAATGATAGTATTAGTTAGTATTCCTCACTATTCTATGTAATGGTGTGTTAATAAATGTAATGAGGACTCCTTTTGAGTATGAATACTCTCTATAAGATAATATTTGTATTCAAACTCACAGTTTATGTTTTGTCGTATTGTACACGACAGTTGTATTAATCAATTGTATTTGTATTCTGTACTATGTATCTGACGACCCAAGATGGGTGATGTATACCTAATTTTGGGGGCGTCACAGTTGGTATCAGAGCTTAGGGATATGATCCCTGGCTAAGATGTGAGAATAGAACTAGGAGGGGAGAGACGGGGAATTCCTTCGCTAGTATGACATACCTAAGTTTATTTGCATGGTATTTAATTGGTCGGTCATAATATAAGGATAATATATGACATATCAATTAATTTTTATTTTGTGGCAGTATCTGAAAATAGCATCTGAGAATGTTGAGAATAGCAATGGAGCACAGACGACTGTTGATTCACCACATATCAATAATCGGGATAATGTGCATCAGGAAGGTGTCAATCCTCATGCAAACAACAACACTGACCAAATGATGAATGATCAAATGTTCAGAGGCTTTATGCAATTCATGCAACAACAGGTGAAAGCGGCTCCTGTCCACAACGTAGGTGGAAATACTGGAAACTCTCAGGCGGTCACCGCTAAACAGTTTAAGGAGCTGGGACCACCGGAGTTTAAGGGAGAACCCAAACCACTTGTAGCTGAAACATGGATAAAGCAGATCACCAAGATATTTGATGTCTTGGGTTGCTCCGAGGAGCAAAAGGTTCCCTTTGCCGCCTTTATGTTGCGAGGAGAGGCAGATTACTGGTGGGAATCGATAAAGCGTACTCAACCTGCCGCACTGAAGATGTCTTGGGAGAAGTTCCAAGATCTGTTTAACGACAAATACTTTCCCGAGAGTATTCGTCACATGAAGGAGGTGGAGTTCATCAAATTGGAGCAGAATAATATGACCGTGTCGCAGTACGAGGCAAAATTTGCGGAGTTATCCCGGTTTGCGTCCCACCTGGTGGATAATGAAGAAAGAATGGCGCGGATGTTTTTAAGAGGTTTGAAGCCGGAGATACGTCAACATCTTGTTTCTCATAAACTGTGTTTGTATTCAGATGTTGTAAATAGGGCTCAGTTGGTGGAGCGCGATAACGAGACAACGCAACCAAAAGAGAGCAGCCGGTAAAATGATAATACCAGTGAGAGCAGTCATCGAAGCGGTGACAACAAGCGTGGAGGGAATCAACAGGCCAGAAATGGTAACCACTTCGGTGGTAATCAGGGCCAAAATAATAAGAATGGACATTTCAAGAAGAGGAGATTCAACAATGATGGAAAGACGTCAGCACCAGCACCTGTCGTTAAGGAAGGAGAACGACCACCTATCATATGTTTCAAATGCGGAGGGGAGGGGCACATCAGTCCAAACTGCACGATGCCGTCCAAAGCATGTTATAATTGTGGAAGAGAAGGTCATTTAGCCAGATTTTGTCGTTTACCGAAGACAAATTCAGCTAGGATGGAGGCACCAAAGGCCGTCCCAGAAAAGTCAAAACCGGTTGTGCAAGGGAGAGCGTTTGTTGTGAACTCCCAGAGAGCAAGGAACCCGAATGAGGTCATCACGGGTAAGATTATCATAAACTCTAAAGAAGTTTATACTTTATTTGATACCGGTTCAACCCATTCTTTTATTTCTCCTACTTGCGCTCATCGATTAAATTTGATTCCGGAGAAATTAGACTTTGACTTATCTGTGGAAACTCCGTTGGGAGAAACCTTCATTACCTCCACTGTTTATAAGTCTTGTTTGGTTCAAGTTGGTACCCACACATTACCTATCGATCTGATTTCATTAAAAATACTTGAATTTAACGTGATTCTAGGGATTGATTGGTTAACTACTCATTATGAAAAAATTGATTATTTTCGTAAGGTTGTTAGCTTTCATATTCCTAATCGACCTATTATGCGAATTCAAGCAACCAAACCATTAAAATTAATTGCTGTCATCTCAAGCCATAAAGCTATTCGTTTATTGAAAAACGGATGTCAAGCTTTCTTAGCTCATGTCACGGATCTAAACAAAAATACGTCAGTTTTGAATGATATTTCTATTGTTAATAAATTCCCTGACGTATTCTCTGAAGAACTTCCTGGCCTACCCCCAGAGCGTGAAATTGAATTTTGTATCGACCTTGAACCCGGTACAAAACCCATTTCCAAAGTCCCATATCGAATGGCTCCATTCGAAGCATTGTATGGAAGAAAATGTCGTTCTCCAGTATGTTGGGATGAGGTGGGCGAAGCAACGTTGTTGGGACCGGAGTTGGTACGTATGACTACAGAAAAGATTCAAACGATCCGACAACGTATAAAAATCTCACAAGATCGACAAAAGAGTTATGTTGATCTTCATCGAAAGGACGTGGAATTTGATGTAGGAGATCATGTGTTCTTACGTGTTGCTCCATGGAAAGGAGTTACGAGATTTGGAAAGAGAGGAAAGCTAAATCCTCGATTCATCGGTCCATTTTTAATCCTCGATCGAGTAGGAACTGTGGCTTATAGACTCGCTTTACCGCCAAGTATGTCTCGTGTTCATAACGTTTTCCACATATCCATGTTACGCAAATATGTGGAAGACCCGAACCACATTATTGAGTTAGAACCGGACGAAATAGCGGAGGATTTGACGTATGAAGAAGTTCATGTTCAAATCTTGGATAAGAAGGAACATATTCTACGCTCCAAGGTTATACCTCAAGTCAAAGTTTTGTGGAGAAACCACGATGTTGAGGAAATGACCTGGGAGTTAGAATCTGAAATGAAATCAAGGTATCCTTACCTCTTCGACATACCAGGTACGTACCCTAATTTTGAGGGCGAAATTTCATAAGAAGGGGAGGTTGTAAGACCCCAACTTTTATAAATAAAGATGAATTTTCTATAAATATCATTTTTGAATATTATGGAGTTAATTTGATATAATATTATAGTTGTGGGTAATATTTATAAATTTTACAAAGTAAGCAAGTTGTTATAAAATATTCGTTTGGTCGGGAAATATTCTTTTTGTCGGGGAATATTCGTACGACGGCACAATCATTGGTGGACCCCACAACGGAATTATTGTCGGATTGAGAAAACGAAAAAATTATCTTTCTATAAAAATAACGGCTGAGGTGTTACCGTTAAAACCGTTAAAACTATTGAACTACCCGGTAGTAAAAGTACAGTAATACGCGTGGTTGCATAGTAGCACACGGTATTGATTATTGATGCTTACGTGAGAAGTCACTCAGCTATACTCAATTATTGCTACAGTAATTGCTGCATCATATCTCTTAAATTATTGTCATAGTATCATCTGTATAATATGTTATATTATTAAATCAATAATTGAGACGTTGTGGTAAGTTTGGTTATTTTATGGGGGGCCATATGTCATCATCTAAGAGTCTCTTCGTCAATAGTAATTACCGTCGTCAATAGTATTTACCTTGATCAATAATATTTACCTTGGCCAATAGTATTTACCTTGGTCAATAGTAATTACCTTCGTCAATAGTATTTACCTTGGTCAATAGTAATTACTTTCGTCAATAGTAGTTGTCCCTTCAATATTACCAAGAATCATTTGACCCTTCGTTAAGACCAAGAGTCATTTGACCCTTCGTTAAGACCAAGAGTCATTTGACCCTTCGTTAAGACCAAAAGCCACCCTCAGTTTTTCTATAAATAGAGGCCTAGGGCTTCATTATTTTTCACGAATTCATTCAAGCTATAGAGAGAGAAAGTATAGAGAGAATAAGAGAGAGAGAATAAAATTATTCTGCTACATCACTTTTCCAATATCCAGTTCTTTTAAGGTAAGGGATATTATTCTTTTGTATTCAAGAAGAGAATTTCTGTTATTCCATTTCTTTATTATTCTGTTAGAATAACCTGTATATTCGGAATACCCTATACTTGGTGACATTCTTCTATTATTCTGTCTTTGTTATTCCGTTGGAACATCCTGTCTGTGCTTTACGCCGGACCTGGTTCCGTCTTTATTATTATTCTGTCGGAATTTCCTGTCTGTGTGTTTTACACCGGACCTGGTTCCATTATTTATTATTCTGTCGGAATATCCTGTCTGTGTGTTTTACACCGAACCTGGTTCCATTATTTATTATTCTGTCGGAATATCCTGTCTGTGCGTTTACGCCGGACCTGGTTCCATTATTATTATTCTGTTAAGAATAACCTGTCTGTGCGGTCTATCGCATGCATGGTGATTTCTTTTGTTATTCCATTCTTTATTATACTCAGTTGGTTAAGTTTTGACTTCTATACTCCATAAAATTAGTGGAATATCCTTGATAATTGCGGTTCATCCAGTATCTTTTCATGAAAATATTCTTCTAAGTATTCTTGAATTTTACTCCATAATGCAGTATCATATTGACAATTTGGACGTTGTTAATTCGTGGATAAATTAATTCTTGAACTTGTTTTATTGAATTCTTATATCATTGTCATCATCCTCATGTTTATAAAATGTTGAAAGTCATCTGTGGCCTGTAGTACATAGATAGACTTGGTATGATTATGACCAGGGATTATTCGGTATAATCATGACCGTAATGTTACAAATGATGTGGTAAAAGTCCTCATTGGCCCGTAGTGCATTGATGGACAGTTGTTGGCATGATCATGACCATTAATGAATACACGAATATCCTTGGCCGTAGTGCAGGGGTGATTTGATGATGTGGATTATTTTATTAAGCTGAGTCTCAGCGATCACAGTGTTGAAAAACTTTTTAAATCATAAAAGATAGTAGAGTATTTTCTACTTGACTCTTTTAATGGATTGCTTGTTCCGCTACAATTAAACTTGATGTCTATTATATTTTATCAGTTTAACATTGTTGAAGGCTAATGATAATTTATTCTGCATTATCTTAGTCATAATATTTCTTACTGGGCTAGTTGAGCTCACCCTTTCTTTCACTGTTCTCTTCAGGAAATGAGAACGTAGCTGGGGCAAGTCGGGGAACGGAGTGATGGTCCGAATGATAGTATTAGTTAGTAGTCCTCACTATTCTATGTAATGGTGTGTTAATAAATGTAATAAGGACTCCTTTTGAGTATGAATACTCTCTAGAAGATAATATTTGTATTCAAACTCACAGTTTATGTTTTGTCGTATTGTACACGACAGTTGTATTAATCAGTTGTATTTGTATTCTGTACTATGTATCTGACGACCCAAGATGGGTGATGTATACCTAATTTTGGGGGCGTCACATATACCAAATCACAGTTCATGTTCATAATCATACTAATAAATTCATCTCTGCACTACAGGCCAACGATATTCGTCAACAGTTCATCTTTGCACTACTGGCCAAAGATATTCACCAACAGGTCATCTTTGCACTACAGACCGAAGATATTCATCAACAATTTATCTTTGCACTACAGGCCAAAGATATTCCTCAACAGTTCATATTTGCACTACAGGCCAAATATATTCATATCTCAAAGAAATATATAATCATTTCAGAATTTATATACACCATAATTATAACCATGTTAATCAATTCATCTTTACACTTAAGCTAAAGATATTCAATTATAAATTCAATAGTCATGATCATACCAGTTAACAATTCATCTTTGCACTACAGGCCAAAGACATTCCTCAGTCACGATCATACCAATAATTTATCCATCTTTACACTCAAGTAAAAGAAAAATTCAACATCAGGGTTATAAAAATGTTATATATGATAATAAAAATAATATGATCAACAACTATATTTATTTTCGAGAGCAACAATCATAAATCAACGATAATTTGGTCAAAAAAATAAATCAATTTTTGTCGTGAATAGTACCCATGAATAGTAACTCGTGAATTGTAACTCGTGAATAGTAATTCATGAATAGTAACTCGTGAATAGTAACTCATGAATAGTAACTCGTGAATAGTAACTCATGAATAGTAATTCATGAATAGTATTTCGTATTCGTACATAGTATCGTATACGTAAATAATGTCATATACGTAAATAGTGCCATATACATGAATAGTGCCGTATACGTGAATAGTGCCGTATACGTGAATAGTAACCCCGACTCAAAAAGTTTCAAATTTAATAAAAAGTTCATACCAACATTTCGGTATAATGATATTAAAGAAAATATCATTTTAAGAAGAATATAACACCCCTTACTATCCCTTACAATCCCTTACCTCAAAAGAGAAGTATTTCTAACCGGAATGTAAAGCCGAAGGAACCTTGCACTGAATAGCAACTCTCAAAGTATCTAAAAACTCACAAAATATGCATCATAATATAGAGAGAGAAAGAGAGAAAACTTATGTTTCTGGTGTGATTTTCAATTCTAACTTAGCCCTCTATTTATAGGAAAATGTTAGCACGCCGAAGCAGACTTGACCTGCAACCTGATGGCTTTACCTGCTACTATTCCCACCCACCACATTTGAATAAAAATTTTAGCATATTTTTTCACCAACCAAGAGTGGGGCCCACCAATTCTAAAATTTTCCACCAAAATGATTAACTCCGAAAATTCAGCAATTTCTGAACCAGTCATCTCGTAAAATTCATAACAAATCATACGTTCATTTTTAACGGTTCAAAATTTGTGGACATATACTCAACTTATATATGTATAACATATCTAAATATTACCACGATCCAACGGTCGGATTAAAAATTATAACCCTCGTAAAATATCTCAAAAACCCTAATTTAATTTTTAATACCTCCGTTCCGACAAAAATACAGATAAAACACCTCAACATTAACTCCTTCATTTTTAACCATAAAAATATATCCCTCATTTATATCCACATAAAATAAATATTTCCTTATCATATGAATCAATAATTAATTATTCACAAATAATATTACAGAATCACATTTATGACAACCAGGCCGTTCCCAGGAAAGAGGGGGTTTTCCAATAAGAAATTTTCCTTACTGGCGCGCAATTAGGTGACCAAACCTCTTCTTAGACAAAACTTTCTAGACATTGTCAATAATGTTATCTAATAATATTATTCAAATAATATAAATTATTGATATGATAATGGGAAATACTGTGCAGTGACAATTATTGAAACAACAATAATATAAAATATTAACGCAGCAATTATTGAATCAATAAAATAAAATATTGAACAGTAATTACTGTGACAATTATTCAGTAGTGTCTTCTTACGTAAGAATCAATAATTTTAAAAATATTGTGCAATACCGTGTGCTACTGTGCAATAACGCGTATTACTGTATTTTAACCACTGGGTATTCCAACAGTGTTAACGGTAACAATTACGCCGTTATTTATAAAAACTCAAATTTGTCGCTTTCTTCATCCGACAGTTATTCTGTTATGAGGCCCACAAATGACTACGCCGTCGTACGAATATTCCCCGGCAGAAAGAATATTTCACGACTAAACGAATATTCCCCGACAACAATGAATATTTTATGACCACTTGTGTATTTTGAAAAATTTTCATATATCACCCTTAACTTTAACATTTATCAATTTAACCATTTACTGAATAGTAATTATAAGAAAAAATTGAATACTTTTATTTCATAAAATTCGGGGTCTTACACTAGTCTATTATTATAGAGGGTAATTGCTGAACCACGTAAAAAATCTTGGTGTTATTTTGTTGCTTGTTTTACTTTAATATTTCTCAAGATAGTTAATTTTCTTAATAATTAAAATATAAACATTTGTTTCATCTTGAGATATTATGTTAATACCAAGTATTCTATTTAACTTATAAATTCACCAAGATATTTTTTTAAACAAAAATTCAATTCGGTAGACTACATTCATTCAGCAAGCTGCATTCTTCAATACAGTAGGCTATATTCAATAGTTTGAATTCAAAGTTTAAAAATTGGTCATAGTTTGTTCTCACACTTATTTAACCCCCCTTCTAAGTGTGCATTATCTAAATTTCAATTTTTATTCCTAAATATAAGTCATTTGTGAATTTCAAGTAAGCATTAATTGTTTAGTTTTCAATATAACCCCAAGTAATAAATATAATTTTGATTCTCTCACTTTTTGCCTAATAAATAACATTCTTTTTTTCCAATACAAGGGCAATATAAACAATTGATAGTATATTTAATGCTTTACAATTATTTTCTTAATATTTATGCATAACTCTAAAACGACCTATATTAAAGAATGGAGGAAGTAGCATCGTAACATATATATTTGTAACAATAATATCATTTTTACTCTAATAATAGTAATAGTCTTAAAAAAGACAATTAATTTTGCGCGAATAAAATGCTTTGGTCAAAAAATAATGTTGTATAACATGTTAATTATCACTATATAAATGTAAAAATATCACTAAATGAATATTTACGATAATAACATTATGCTTGCTCTCAATTAAGGGGGTAAATCAATCGAGTTAAAATAAGTATTGAATTGTTCAGATTTTGTTCAAAAAATTTATCGAGTATAAAATAAGGTTTGATTGAGGCTCGTTTAGCTACCGAGTCGAATACGATCTCGAATCGAACCCGAACAGTTTAAACTTTTCAAAAGAATATGATCTGATTATTAATAGAAAATTACAATTTGAGAATGTTCTAGTAATTTATCGAACTTTAAAATTTGTTAATATTTGAATCATTTATATTTCGAGTTGAATTTAAATTGAACTTTTAATAAAATGAGTACAAATCGAAACTAAATTATTTATTCATTTTACAGCCTTATGTTCAATAACATTAATAAAAAAATTATTAATTTAGGCTCAATATGTAGTTGGATTGATTACGTAATTGGTATCCACCATACAAAAGTAGCACAACCCTACACACGTCAAAAAGTTACATGTGGCCAACTTAATTGACGAGTCTTATCGGCTAATTAAAATATGCCGGTTATAAGTCTTTATAATCACAATAAAACATAGTACATCCGTCCTATGGTAAAAATCCTAATGAACTTTTCAAGCATATTAAGAAGAAGAATAAAATGACAAAATTATCCATAATAATATGTCATTAATTATTTTTAATGTAGGCGAGAAAGTGACTTTCTAACTTTTCAATTTAAAATATTTTGAGCACATAACTAATTATACTTATTAAATATGGAGAGAGAATTATAATAAGAAAAGAATGAGATATTTAATGTTATGGGTATAATAAGAAAAAATGTGTAAAAATTTGGTTATTAAAAGAAAGTGGACATTTAACATAGGAGTATGAGACTACCCAGAATAGTAATAAGGATTTTTATCATGGGATGATGGAAAGAGTATTAAAATTTTGTTTACTTTTCCTTTTTAAGTGGTTACTACCACCCTCTTCGTTCAAAATAATTATTTAAATAAATTTTATATAAAATTAAACTTAAATTTTTTTATTTTAAATTAAGATTATAATATTTATCATAAAAATAGTATTTTTTTTTCTCTAGTTGTAGGCCCAAAAAATGTATATTTTCTAAACATTATTGAAATAAAACAATTTTGCATGGAGTTCAAATATTTTATATCTTTTATTTAGATATTTTGGTCATTTATTTGAGGATTCTTTTTCTCTAATGAGAACTAATATTACATTTAATATGAATAATTATTTATTTATTTATATATGCTATAAATAGGATTGATCCTACATCAATAGAATATGTATTTAACTAAAAATATTCATATACCATGAATTTTCACAACTCAGTACAATCATATGTACTCTTCCCGACTCTAAAAAATGACTAAAAGTATAATTATTTTTGTCTAAAAAAGAGAGAGATAAATTACATAAAATAAATAATAATTAAATTATTTAGTGAAATCTATTAGTATAAAAAAATTAAAATATTCATTACTTTATATAATTTTGTAAGGCTTTTTTTATTCTCTTTCTTCTATTTTTATTTTTCTAAATACGTGTATAAATGTACTTTGTGTTATAAAATATTACTAAAATCAAAAAACAAAGATGATGATTAAGAGAGAAGAGCATTCTCATTTCATATATTGTAATTGGGTATGTCTCTAACCCATCCTCTTAACAATGCTACTATTTATGGTACAAGGATATCAATACTAAGAGGTTACAAAACTCAAAGGTCATGAGTTTCAAACCTTAAAGGATATGAGAGTTACAAAGCTTAAAGTTCATTACAATAAAGAGGGATAGGAATATATCTAGACATGGGTAAGAATGTATCTAGACATCCACACGCTATGTATAATTTTATAACACTCCCCCTTAGATGTCTATTAGCCATACGCATTGAAAGCTGCCTCATTAAAAACCTTATAAGGAAAAATCCAATGGGAAAAAAACCTTGGTCAAGGGAAAAAGAGTGCAGCGCGTATTAGCTCCCCCTCATGAATATATCCGTAAGTCCTTCAGCTGTCGCATTCCAATATTATGACGCAATCCTTCAAACGTTGCAGTTAGTAATGCTTTGGTGAACAAATCTGCTAGATTATCTTTTGAGCGAATTTGTTGAACATCAATGTTACCACACTTTTCAATGTCATGTGTGAAAAAGAATTTCGGTGAGATGTGCTTTGTTCTATCTCCTTTGATGTATCCTCTTTTTAATTGAGCTATACATGCAACATTGTCTTCATATAGAATGGATAAAGTTCTTTTGTAGCAATTTTCTAAGAATATGCCTCGTTAAAAACCTTACCAAATAAAAATCCAGTGAAAAAAATTTGGCGAAGGAAAAGAGTACAATATTCTTGTATAACTTCTAGTGCCTTGGGATTGACTCATTAAAACCTTGCAAAGAAAAACCCAGTGGGAAAAAATCTTAACGAAAGAAAAAGAGTACAATCAGCACATATCCATTTTACTCCCCTTCATAAGTACATAGAATTTTAATTGTTCATGGTAAAAATATCATTAAGTCGAAGTATGCCAATATTGTGCACCATCTTCTTCAAAATCATAGTTGGTAATGACTTAATGAATATATCAACCAAATTATCACATGATCAATATTGTCATTCTTCTGGGCTCATGTGTATAAAATAATTTTGGTGCAATATGCTTGGTTCTATCACCATTTGGAGTAAATAATCCCAAATCAATAGTCTCACGAAGATAACATAAAATATGTTTAATTTTGAGTTGATGCATAACTATACATTGCTAGTAAGTTAACTGCAAATGTTATATCAGGTCTTGTCAAATTTGTAAGATACATCAAAGTACCAATTACATTAAGATATAGTACTTCAGGACCAAAACACCAATTTCACAAAGATATGGTACTTCAAGACCAAAAGTTTATTAATCATTTTTTTGTGGTCAAAACGGATATTTCTTGATATCAAGTGACCAACCCATCATTGGAGTACTCAAAAGATTAACATTATCCATGTAAAGTTACTTCAGAACTTTTTCTGTGTATGTTTATGAACAAGAATTTCATAGTTCAATTTGTAGGCCAAGACAAAAATTTGGCTTACCAATATCTTTCATCTTAAATTACTTATTTTTGTCGACTCTTCTGGAGCAAGATCTTTCATCAATAAATACAATAATAATAACAAATCCGAATTATGACCTTTTGTTAAAACTGCATGCACAAATTGGATTATTCTCAAATCCTTTTTTCAAAAGATATTCACTTAGGCGATTATACCGTAATATGTATTTGGATTGTTTTAACCTATATAAAGATCTTTGTAGCTTAATAGAATATATACTTCGAGATGTAGAATTATATACTTCAGACATTTAATATCCTTCAGGGATTTTCATGTAGATATAATTATCTAATGATTTATACAGATATGATGTAACAACATCCATTAATCGCATATCCAAATTTTCTTTTGCAACCAAGCTAATTAAAAATCTGAATGTAATTGCGTTCATTACAGGAGCATATGTTTCTTTATAATTAATACCAGATCTCTACGAGAAACCTTTGTGCTACAAGTCGCACTTTGTACCTTATAATTTTGTTTTTCTCATTTTGTTTATGTACAAATACCCATTTGTATCCAACAGGCATTACACCTTTAGGTGTTCGGACTACAGGTCCAAAAACTTCACATTTACTTAGTGAATTTAATTCTGCTTGAATCGCCTCTTTTCACATTGGCCAAATATTTCTACATTCATCAACGATTTGTGGTTCATATATATGATCATTACTTATGGTAATATCCATAGCAACTTTATATGAAAATATGTTGTCGACAACGATTTTATTTCTATCCAATATTTACATCTCCTGTATATACATAATGTATCGAGATCTCGTTATTTTCAGGTACCTGATCCTTGCAAGGAATAACTCTTCAAGAGTTTTATTTACAGGAGATTTTTGTTCATAAATTTTGGATAGATCGATAAATTTTGTAGCCTGTTTCATGGGTATAGCATCTTTATAGAGTGCAACTTATTTTTCTTGTACTTTCTTCTTCTGGAAAATTTTATTTTTTAACACCGATAGATCTTCCACGCTTCAGGTGTGATTTTAATTCAATTTGTTGCTGTATTAACTGATTGTCCTACAGGGACTTCAATCTCTACTAGAGTATTAGCAGCTAGAATGTGAGATATCACTATTTTCTTATTATCGGTGAATAATTTTGGTAATTAATTTGCAATTCATTGCAAATGAATTATCCTTTGAACTTCTAGTTCATATTGATTTGTATAATGATCAAGATTAAATAACATTGAAATATTTCAATTAATCTCCCGTTGTGCTTTAGGCAATGATCTCACGTCGTGCTTCAGGCAACGACTTTTCTCCCCCTAATGGTGGGAAGGCTATTAAAATAACAATTCTCAAAATATACCTTAAAAATATCACTTTGAATTCTTTCTTAGAAAGATGAACACTAAATAACAATAATTAAATGTGATAGTTTGGTAATTAATTTACTTTGATATAATCAACAGGTAAAGGAATCTTCTGGTTCTTTAAGGGATGTTCATGGGAGTTTTTAATAATTCAATGCATCATTATTGATCCTAAATGATCATACCAAATCATAAAAATATTTGAATCCGAACACTTCTGGTGTATTACAATATTTGTTTCAACTATTCTCATTTTAGTATAATATAACTCAGAAGAGAAAATATATAATTTTTTTAATATGAGCTTCTGGCCCGATACTATTGAAGTAATATAAAAAAATTCTTCACTGCCTTCGTTATTAATTTCAATATAATAACTATTATAACGTATATCCTTAAAGCTGAGCAAATTTCTGTTTGTCTCAGAAGAATATAAAGAATCATCAATACAAAGTTTTGTGCCCTTTGAAAACATTATAATCACTCTTCTAGAGACTTTAATTAAATTTGATAAATAATCACTCTTCAAGAGTCTTCAATTATGTTTGATGAATAATTGCTCTTCTAGAGCCTTTAATTAAGTTTGATGAGCTTCCGGCCCATACAACTTCATATATGCAAAACATAAATTTAACTTTATTACTTGAAACATAAATAAAACATATAATAAAATTACTTATTATAATGAAATAAAAATAATTAATTAGTATGAATATTTATCAACATATCATCAAGGAAACCATAGATATCAAAATTAGTTATATTCACTCCATTTGAAAAGCCAAAATAATTCATAGGATCTTTAGGATCATTATGATCAATAAAGTTTATTTCAATTCCATTTCCTTTTCGTTTATGGAGTCTTGGTATAAATCTACCAAATGTTTAAGAGTACGACGGGTACATTCCCTTTTATATATTGATTGTTCTTTTCAAGTCCACTACCACAACTACAACCATAATTTCTTCTATGATTATCAAACAAGATTCCATTCACTTCAGGGATGTAATAGAATCGGTCGTATGAGATTGTTGATTTTTTCAGCAAAAACTCATTATTTTGTACAGCCACTAGAAGAAATGATATCACTTCTAGGAATATAATTTCCTTTATCGCTTCAGGAAATATATTATGAACTTACACTCACAATATTGCTACTACAGGAGCATATTCGAGGCATGAAATATAGTAAATATTTTTTCAAACATGTCTTTATTAATATTTTTTTCATGAAGTTGATAGCGAATAATAATTAATTTTTCATGATCCTGCAGGAATGCATGATTGCTAACTTTAATTGTATTTCCAAGGTTCTTTGCCTTTATATGAATCTTAGCATCAAGATTCCATTACAAATAATTCTTGCTCAATATAAATCAAGGGCAACAAATTCAAATTTATAAAATTTGAATATTAAATAACTAAACTTAATTCAACATCAGTATTAATAGTGAAAAGTACGCATAATACATCACTATAAAGTAGTAGCACACTAAACAGTGTGTAAGTAGTGAACAATATAATTTATAACAAGACCTTATCAAACATTGATACACACGTATGTGTTAAAGCAGCCACAACCTCCATTTGTAATGCTATCCAAGCGTGAAAGCGCGAATAGAAATAAGAAACAAGTTCTAAAAATGAACCAATATATAGCAAAACAACAAAATCTACTAACATATAAATAGATAGTCTAACACACGTTAATAGGACTATATGATAAACTGTGATAAAGTCTTTAAACACTATAACATAATCATACCACACAAAAAGCTAAACACCAGTACACTGAACTATGTAATGTATTGCCTTAGAAAAAAAATCTAAAACACTCTTGATGAGACAACCAAAATTAAATAGTTTACATAACAACTGTTAAATAGTTCTGTTATAAATACAAAGATTTGTAAAAAAGTGAAGTAAAAATAAACAACAACTGCATATGAAATTAACCATGTTTGTTTGCATGTTTGTTGATATTTTCCAGAATAATTGAATTATTTGTGATCACATGCATAGAATAATTATCATAAAAGAAAAAAAATAGTACATGCATGCATGATGACCATGCAATACTCAAACACACACACACACACATATATATATATATATATATATATATAGAGAGAGAGAGAGAGAGAGAGAGAGAGAGAGAGTTATACATTCTTCTATTTCAAACTAAAAATAATTATCTTCAAGATGAATGTGATGAGCAACTCGTGCTGATAACGTGTTATAAAATATTACTAAAATCAAAAAACAAAGATGATGATTAAGGGAGAAGAGCATTCTCATTTCATATATTGTAATTATATATGTCTCTAACCCATCCTCTTAACAATGCTACTATTTATGGTACAAGGATATCAATACTAAGAGGTTACAAAACTCAAAGGTCATGAGTTTCAAACCTTAAAGGATATGAGAGTTACAAAGCTTAAAATTCATTACAATAAAGAGGGGTAGGAATATACCTAGACATGAGTAAGAATGTATCTAGACATTCACACACTATATATAATTTTATAACACTTTGCTCATTCTTTTGAGATATATAGAGGAAATAATAAATACTCTATCTGAACAAACTATAAATTTTACATATATTAAGAAAAGTAAAAATAGAGGAAAGAGTGTAAATAAAGTTACAAAATTCTCCTTAGTAGTCAAATAAGATTCATAAAATAATGAGTATTTTTTTTATATATTAATTGACCATGCTAAATGACATAATTACTCTTTATTTTATCTTTTTTTTACAAAATATATACACTTCTATGATGCGTTTGTGAATTTGGAGGGATAAGATGAGAAGAGAAAATATAAGAGGGGAAGTGATGAGAATGGATTATAATGTCATATTTGTGAGTTTAAAAAAAAAGAGAAAATGATGTGATTTTAATTATATTTTTCCTTGTTTATGAGTTTAGAAGGAGAGAGGAGAAGAAAAAATATTTTTATTTTTAAATTACACTATTACTATATTAACCTTATATATTAATGTAATAAATGACATGATTTATTTTTAAAAGGTTACTTTAGGTAATATAAAATACTAGATGTGTCTCGTGCCTCCGGCACTGTATAGACGGTGAGATTTATCCCAAATTTTGGACGGCCCAGATGATTTATTGAGTGAGCGGAAAATTCAAAATCATTTATATTTTATTAGAAGATGTAAGTTTCTCATCCCTCCAAAGGAAAATTTTTAACCAAAAATAAAATTACTTTATTTCAAAATATCTTCTTTTCCTCATTAAAAATATTCACAAACATGATATTTAGAAAAATTTTAATTACTTTTCCTGCCCTTCCTTTCTCTTTCCCTTAAAAAAATTCACAAACAAATTATTAGTCATCGAATAAATTTTAACGTGATTATTTGATTCCCCGTAAAGGTTATAAACGTCCCAACAGAAGCATGCTACGGTAGTACGGTGCATCACAAGACTCACAACAGCAAATTTGTTGACTTTTACAAAAACCCATTAAACCCAGTTTTATATAGGATATATTGACACCTTCTACTTATAAAAATATAGGAGTTTTTGACAGGAAATTAATTTTAATTAATTTACCAATATAAGATCGACACGTAGGTTATTAGATGATCTTTTTATCTGTATGTCAATATATTATTGGTCATTTGACCAATTTATCATGAAATTAATTTTATAATAACTGGATCCATACATATTTTGAACGAATAGAACAAATAAAAATAGTGAAAAGGCTCTATAATTTTATTGAAATCGTTAATCTATACATTGTGAAAATATAAAAACAAATATTAACTACATAGTCCACATAGGTCAATTAAATAAATTTAATTACGCAATTTCGATACGATAAATTTAATTAGTATGTTTATACATTAAATTAAGGTGAAAAAACTTGTAAAATTTATATTTTTCCACCTGTAAAAATATTAATTTTCTAAATAAATTATATATAAAAATTACATTTGTGAAACAAATATTTTTTAAAAAAATATCAAATTACTTTTTTTATGTTTCAAACGCATGAAATACTACAAACAAAATAAATATTTTTTTTAATTAATTGATAATATTTTCACCTCAAATATAATAGTAAAAAAATCATAACATCTTTCCTTAGATATTTTAAACGATTAATACTCTTTCAGCAAAAAATAATGTTATTATTATGATAATATTATTTTATTCTGAAAATATCAATAGTTTTTTTTAATTGGGTAACATATTAGAGAGGAAAAAGAATGAAAACTAAAAGAATTAGATATGTACATGGAAAAAAAAAAGCAATAAAAAAAAACTACACTTAAATTGAGGAGAGAGAGAGTACTCCTGTATAGGCGACATTGAGTAGCGACATTTCTAGCTTGATTTTTTATTTTTTTTTAATTTTTTTTATAATATCTTTTAAAAAATATATAATATTTATTTTAATTGAAATTTTTATAAAAAATAATATTTTAGATATAATTTAGATACATACAAGAAATAGGGTCTGTATAGACTGTACAATCTTATTTTTTATATGTATCTAAATTATAGATAAAATAATATTTTTTATAAAAATTTTAATTAAAATAAATACTATATATTTTTTGAGAGGTATTTTAAAAAAATTCAAAAAAAAATATCAGCTAGAAATATCGCTAATTCAATGTCCCCTAAAATTATTGAATATATATACACGCATACACAGCATATTTTAGAAAGAGAAAACATAAAAAAGGTTTTTTAGATTTTACCCGTCTTTGTTCGTGCCCCCTCTTCTCTTCACTACTCTACCCTCTGCAGCTTCTTCCATTTCTTCTTCAAAACTTGAACCCATGAGGATCAGAAAGAACGCCAAAATCTCACCCCTTGTGGCATCAAACTCATCTGGAAATACCCACCTCTGCCAGCTCAACCAGTCTCCATGGGATGTTCCTATCGTGGATTCATCAACTCCATCTCCCTACCAGCAAGTGAGTTTAATATTCCTTCTCTCTTTTCTCCCAAACCCACTTCTATATATTATATTTACTTAGATCTGTAAACTCCATTTTGTTTTTCTGTCCAAAATTCCATATTTTTTCTGCATTTTTTCCCTTTGTGTTCTAGGGTTTTACTGCAAACCCATGGCTTAGGGTTCAGTAAAACCTAAAATCTCACCGTTTTTATCGTCTATTCGGACCCAAATACCCGATTAATGAAATAGGTCGTTTTCATTTTGCTCTATTATTCACTGTATTTGCTTGCATATGGGTTTTTTATGCAGGTCGATGGAGGAAATATATTTACTGGAAATGGAAGCTTTGGAGATTCTATTGGGGCTCTTGGGAGGTAACTTGTATTCCATTTTGTTTAATTTCAATATTTATAGGGAATTCGAGCTCGTTTTATGTATCAAGTAATTATTAGGGTTTGTGTTATTATAATACCCATTTGGAAATTAATTTTTTCAAATTTGGACTCGGATTTCTATATATAGACGAGTTCTTGTATTAGCTAATTGGTTGAAACAATATCAGAGTTGCCTCATTGAAAATATCTGTGGATGATGAAGAGTATAATAATATATATGGAGAGGAGGAGGAGGAGGAGGAAGATCAGGAGGAAGAAAATGAGACTGTTTATTGTAGCAAAACTGATGGGGAAGGTAATTTGGTATGTGGTAGAGAAGCCGAAGATGGGCATTCGTTGTGCAATTTTCATTTGGTCCATTTCAGAAGTATCAACAATTCAGTTCATGTTGCTAGCAAGAAAATTGGCAAGAATAAGGCTGCCCATCGAGCCAAAAAGTCGAAATCAGAATCAAACCCGTACGAAATCTACTATTATTCGGGGTTTGGTCCTCGATGGGGCAGGAAGAGAGGTACTGATCATAAATTAGCCGAACCGGCCAAAGAAGTTGTTGAGCCTGAAGAAAGTAGTGAAGCTGCTGCCATGACCATGACAACTTCTTCGTCTGTTACGCCGCGTAATGACAATTTCAAGTATTTTGAGGATGATTATGAAGAAGAAGATGATGAAGATGAGCATATTAATGATGGGAATGGCAAGAAAAGAGGTAGGAAACCAATAAAAGCAAGATCATTGAAGTCACTAATGTGAAGGGGCTGCAATGTTAACATTGTGTAGACTGTAGTAGTTATATATATATATATATTGTGATTTTATGTTTATTCAGTTTAAGATACTTTCTGTTGTTTTGTAACGTGATCCGTTTGTCTGGGAATGTCTAGGGTGTATTTCGAATAGACTTGTTTGTTGCGCTAAACTAATGTGAGGGTAGAATTGTAATTTACCGTAGTTGCTGATTTATTTCGCTCTATATTTGAAGAATGAGGTGACTCGCAGGCATAAATCCTTACAAAGTGGGGCCCAAGCTATACGGGACAGATAATGTTAGCTATTTTCTAGAAGTAAACGAAAAATAATGGTGGATATGAAACATTAATAGAACAATAGTAAACATTGGTCATTTTATTCATTTGTTGTAAAGTCTTTTTTATGTTCATTTATTGTGAATAAAAGTTAAGTATTGCTAGGGGCTGATTTAGAATTTTTTTTGGATGCATTTTAATTAATTTTTTTTTATTAAAGTAAAGTAAAGAATATTTGAACTAATCATAATATTAATTTTACGTTTGGATTGAAGGAATATAATGGAGAGTGAATAATTAATTCCATTCTAACCGGAATGAGTTATTTCATACTCTCCATTTTTCAAGGAATAAAATTCATAAATTTGGGAAGATTAAAAATGGTTCAATCAATTTTGATCGTAACCAAACATAATTTTTTTTATCAATAGGAATGATTCATTTCATTCTCACTCTCATTACTCCAATCTAAATGTAGTATAACTAATAATAATAATGTTTACAAATTGCAATAAATGTTCATAATTCAAATTAAAAAATGAATTTCAAATAAAAAATATTTAGAGACAGTTTAGAAATTTATTTTGGTTACTTGTCATAATTCAATTTGAATGATTTTTCAAATGCTCAAAATCTCAAACCAACACTACAAGAAAAGGTTTAATTTTCGATGGAATATTCCGTCGAGGATAATTTAACCCTGACAGAATATTTAGTCGGGGATTCGGTCGAGTTTAAGCACGTCGAAATTAAGTCCGTCGAGATTTCAGTCGAGGATTACTAAGTCCGACGGGCATATGGTCGATCGAATAATTCGTCGAGTCAATTGAGTCAATTAACATATACTTGATTAATTAAAATATAGCAATAATAGTCCCAAAACACAATATCAGTCCCAAAATTATTTACCCAAATCATATACATATGGCAGTCCCAAATCATAATATAAATTACTTCTCATCAATTAACAATAACAATATATCTAATTAACAACTAATTTTCAAATAACAATCTAATTATGCTACTGTGAAGTGGCTAATTAACATCATTTGGGGTTCAATTCGTTTGCCTAGGTTAATTTTTCATGTGGGCAGTGTTCAGGATGGTGCACTATACGTTTGGTGTTTGTAAGTCCAAGAGAGATAAAGAGAGTGTACCTGAGCACTACTTCGTCGTTTTCGCTGTAGTCGATGCTAGAGTTTCAAGTTGTCTCCGCCGTTTGAAACCCTTGATAGTGTGTCAGGTCGAAAATGGGAGGTATATATATATATATATATATATAAGTGGGGAGGTTGGGAACATAAGACGAGGAGGCGGCTCGGTTGTGTGGGGAGGAGACGCGAAGGTTGGGAACGAAAGAGGAGGAGGCTCAGTGTTGTGGGGAGGAGGTGTGGTGAAGAGCTGTCGCCAGGAGAGAGATATATATATATATATAGAGAGAAAGTGATGAGATCGGTAACGGATTGCTATTTTAGGTTTTAAAATGTTATTCTCGACAGAATTTTGTCGAGTTTATTTTCGTCGCCCTTAATTATTTTCGACGAACTATTTTGTCGAGTTTAACAATATTCCGTCGACCTTAATACTCGCGCTGGCGGGAAAACTTGACGCCAAATAGAGGTCATAATTTCGACGGATGTCCGTCGATGATAAAAGAAGGTCGACGGGCTTAATATCGACATAAGATTCAGTCGGAATTAGTTTAAAGTCGACGGAATTCGTTCGGTCGAAATTAATTCCGTCGAAGATAACACCTTTTCTTGTAGTGCAAATTTGCTTTCTATATTAAAACAAAATCATGAATTAATTTCAAAGCATAAAGTAGTTTTGTACTTCTAAGATTTCACCAAGCTTTAAAACTAAAAAGCTTTTTATACTTGTATTTAGAATTGGTTTATGAAATTTATTTTCCCCCTCCAAGTTTAACTATTTCATTAATTTTCCCTCTTGAATTTATTAATATACATATTTGTCCCGTCCCTATAGCTATAAAAAATAAATTTCTATAGGGACAACTGTCTATACTGCCCCGTATATAGATCTGCCCCTGAATATAACTAATTATTTGTACATTGTGTAATATATGTTGTACTTTAATTTTAATATACGATATATAAGACGCAAGTTGTAATATGTAATAGCAACATTATTGGAACACAGTACTTCTCTATGACCGATATGTATTAAAATAAATTCTCGAGTGTTAATATACCCTAAAAAGTCCTATATTATGATAAATTTATGTCAATATGAGGATTCAATTTATTACACATCTTTTCAAAAATGTTATTAATAATATTCATCTACATAACTAACAATTAAATAGTTAACATAAATATTTGCAATATATATCATTTTTATATTCTAAATGGATTAGATTTATCATTTTTATTATTTTGCTATTGTAGAAGTAAATCCCACTACTAAAACTTGTGGATCCTTTTCAGTTTAGGTTTATTTAACCTCATCCTTTGCTAAAGATTTTGTTTTAAAATAATAGGAAAATTGATATTTCCACAATACTTTTTTATATTTTAATATGAAAAGTGTCGCTATAGATGTATAGTGACGATACAAACCGTCGCTATAGGATCTATAGCGACGATTTTTATGTAGAAATATCATTTTCTATTGTGAATTTATCATCTTCCAATAATAGCAGTGGTAGATCTACACAAGGGGCAGCTGAAAGTAGTATGCACACAAGCCAATCATGTTGATGATAAAACATATACATTGTAACAATCTTATTCGTTTATTAATATTAAAGGCTTTAATTTATCTACATGGTGTTATTTTTTATAATATGTGACAAACTTATAGTTTTAAGCAATGCTTTTAGAATCATGATGAGATCATGCTAATGAGATCTAAATTCTTAGATAGCTTAAAAACTAAAATGTTCTCAATCGATGGATTACTAAAAAGATCATTAATGAATCCGGATAGATTGGTACATATGTTGCTTGCTCATTAGATGAGGATGATTGATCTCATGATCATTTGTGTGGAGATACTAAAGTAAGTATATAGGTGCTTATTGGAGAATAAGTATACTGAACGTGACTCGCTAAGGAATAACTAATGGGGTTTTACTTGTCTGTCAATAGGAATTCCTGTAGTGATAGTAGTACAAATGATTATTGGACTTGAGATCATCATAATATCTAGTATCTTGTGTATGATGAGTTATACTTTGACTTATTCCTTAAGACCCTTAGGGTATATCAAAGAGTATGCTTGGGTATAATAAGTTGTACATGGAGATAATGTATGATCAATAAAGAATTTACCGCTTCTAGTAAAAGAAGAGAAATGTACTATGTGATTCGATAAATGACAACCCAGTAGTCCTTGACCAAGGCAGAATGAAATTAGAAAGGATATTCTAATTTGCATTATTTGAAGTTGTGCATTTAAGAATCGAAATACATATAATTAAATAAAATAAGACTTGACAGTAATTTTATGTCTTATATTTAATTGGGACATTGTATATTGAATTGTACGATAACTATTTACACAAAAGGTTCTTTTATGATTAATGTTGAAATCTATATTATCTGAAAAGTCGTTAATCGCTGGGGAGGCTTATCCCTATTGTAGAATAAATATTATTTATTTAAATAAATTAATATTTTAATTTATTTATTTAAATAAGATTAGAATTATTTTAATTGATTTATTCACAACCAGTTTAATATGGAGAACCTAAAGGGTCACACCATAAAAGGAAAAATATTTATTTAAGAAGTAAATGACATAATCGTTATAATAAGTTAAGTGTGTTTAATCTAATCTATGGTGATATAATAAATTAGATAACTTAATATTTATTATTTAATATTTTGAAAATATTAAATATAAATTAATAAGAGGAATCTTATTATTATACTACTATTTTATTATTTAATTCCTAAAGGAGTTTGAGAATTAATTATTAAAAGTACTCTTATATATTCCTAATAAGATTAGGAGGCTAATTAATTAAAAAAAAGTTTAATTAATTATCCCTAATAAGATTAGGGAGCCTAATTAATTAAAGGAGTTTAATTAATTAAATAATACCCTATTTTAATTTTATTAAAAGAGTTAACTAATATCTATATAAGAGGAGTCTTATGCCAGATATCAATATACGTAATTTTAATTGTTAGAGAGTATGTCCTTTTTCTATAGAGATAGAAAAATTAGGGTTTTGCCAAACACCCATTTTCTTGAATCTTTCTTCTTCCTTGGTGGATCACCTTTAGAGACCAAACACTTGGGTGGTTAACGTTGATCAAAGGAAGGAATCAAACCTGATGGATTCAAGTTGTACGCAAAAAGGATTTAGAGGTGAACTTGTGCCTGAGGAAGCTCGAATTTTCAAGGGTATAATTCTTGTTCTTAATCTTTTCGTTTAATTAATAATTATGCATAAAGCATGATCCGGGTATATGGTTTGTAAAATTTTAAAACTCTATCTTACCATGCTTCCGCTTACTTTGTGCAATTTGATTGCGTGTCGCCCCCAAAATAGGTATACATCAGCTATTCTGAGTCGTCAAACTCCGGTGGTCCCAGCTCCTTGAACTGCTTAGCGGTAACCATCCGTGAGTTGTCAGTGTTTCCACCTGCATTTTAAACAGGAGTCGCTCTTGCCTGATGTTACATGAATTGCATAAAGCTTCTGAACATCCCATCGTTCATCATTTGGTCGGTGTTGCTATTTTCTTGAGGATTATTGCCTTCCCGATGCACATTATCTGGGTATTAATCGTTGGTGACTCATCGGTCTCATGTGCTCCATTGCTTATCTCAACGTTTTCGGATGTCATTTTCAAACACTGCCACAAAACAAGAGTTAATTAACATGCCACATATTATCCCTATACTCTGACCGACCAATTAAACAACAAATAACTTAGGTAGGTCATACTAGCGAAAGAATTACCCGTATCTCCCTTCCTAGTTCTAGTTTCATATCTCAGCCAGAGATCATATCCCTAAGCTTTGATACCAACTGTGACGCCCCCAAAATAGGTATACATCACCTATTCTGAGTTGCCAAATACATGATACCGAATTTAAATATAACTTCTTTTATACAATACGACAAAAGTGTAGCTGAGAGTTTTTACACGAATATTGTCTTCTAGACAGTATCCAAACTCAAATGGAGTCCTTATTATATTTATTTTCACACTATTTCATAGAATAGTGAGGACTACTATAGCTACCATCTCGGACCATCACTCCGTTCCCCGACTAGTCCCGGCTACGTTCTCATTTCCTGAAGAGAACAATGAAAGCAAAAGGGTGAGCTCAACTAGCCCAATATAAATTATTATGACTAAGATAATGCAGAATAAATTATCGTTAGCCTTCAACAGTGTTAAACTGATAATAAACAACAAGTTTAACTGCAGCGGAACACGCAATTCATTAGAAGAGTCAAGTAAAGCATGATATCTACTATCTTCTATGATTTAAAAAGTTTATCATCAACTTTATTGCTGAGACTCATCTCAATAAATAATCCACATCATTGAATTATCCATGCACTACGGGTCAAGGATATTCCTTAGTATTACGTCCACGAATTATCCATGCACTACGGGCCGAGGATATTCATGTAATCACCAATGGTCATGATCATGACAACAACTGTCCATCAATGCACTACGCGCCAATAAGGACATTTACCACATCATTTATAACATTACAGGTCATGATTATACCTAATAATCCCTGATCATAATCATACCAATCAACAGTCCATCTATGCACTACGGGCCAAAGATGACTTTCATCATAATATAAGCATAAGGAATATGCCAATGATATAAGAATTCAATTAAATGAAAGCAAAGGATAAATTTCAAAGATTTATAATTCAATTTATTCAGAATTCAATAATATCTAAATTGTCAACATGATACTGCTTTGTGGAGTAAAATTTAAGAATAATATTGTATCAAAAATAATTTGGACAGAAAAGAAAATAATTTTTGTCATGAATAGTATCCCAGGTGAATTGTGACGCCCCCAAAATTAGGTATACGTCACCCATCTTGGGTCGTCAGATACATAGTACAGAATACGAATACAACTGATTAATACATCTGTCGTGTACAATACGACAAAACATAAACTGTGAGTTTGAATACAAATATTATCTTCTAGAGAGTATTCATACTCAAAAGGAGTCCTCATTACATTTATTAACACACTATTACATAGAATAGTGAGGACTACTAACTAATACTATCATTCGAACCATCACTCCGTTCCCCGACTTGCCCCAGCTACGTTCTCATTTCCTGAAGAGAACAGTGAAAGAAAGGGTGAGCTCAACTAGCCCAGTAAGAAATATTATGACTAAGATAATGCAGAATAAATTATCATTAGCCTTCAACAATGTTAAACTGATAAAATATAATAGACATCAAGTTTAACTGCAGCGGAACAAGCAATCCATTAAAAGAGTCAAGTAGAAAATAAACTCTACTATCTTTTATGATTTAAAAAGTTTTTCATCACTTTTATCGCTGAGACTCAGCTTAATAAAATAATTCACATCATCGAATCACCCCTGCACTACGGCCAAGGATATTCGTGTATTCATTAATGGTCATGATCATGCCAACAACTGTCCATCAATGCACTACGGGCCAATGATGACTTTTACCACATCGTTTGTAACATTACGGTCATGATTATACCGAATAATCCCTGGTCATAATCATACCAAGTCCATCTATGCACTACATGCCACAGATGACTTTCAACATTTTATAAACATGAGGATGATGACAATGATATAAGAATTCAATAAAACAAGTTCAAGAATTAATTTATCCAAGAAATAATAACGTCCAAATTGTCAACATGATACTGCGTTGTGGAGTAAAATTCAAGAATGATCAGGAGAATATTTTCATGAATAGATACTAAATGAAGCGCAAATATCAAGGATATTCCACTAATTTCATGGAGTATAGAAGTCAAAACTTAACCAACTGAGTACAATAAAGAATGGAATAACAAAAGAAATCACCATGCATGCGATAGACCGCACAGACAGGTTATTCCAACAGAATAATAAATAATGGAACCAGGTCCGGCGTAAATGCACAGACAGGATATTCCGACAGAATAATAAATGATGGAACCAGGTCCGGCGTAAACGCACAGACAGGATATTCCGATAGAATAATAAAGAACAGTATAATAAATAATGGAACCAGGTCCGGTGTAAAACACACAGACAGGATATTCCGACAGAATCATAATAAAGACGGAACCAGGTCCGGTGTAAAACACACAGACAGGATGTTCCAACAGATTAATAATAAAAACGGAACCAGGTCCGGTGTAAAACACACAGACAGGATGTTCCAACAGAATAATAGAAGAATGTCACCAAGTATAGGGTAGATCCGCGTATACAGGTTATTCCAACAGCATAATAAGAAATGGAATAACAGAAATTCTCTTCTTGAATACGAAAGAATAATATCCCTTACCGTAAAAGAACTGGATATAAGAGTAGTGAAGTAGCAGAAAACTTTTCTTCTATCTCTATATAGTCTCTCTCTATAGTTTCTCTCTCTAGAGTTCAGTGAATTCGTAAGAAAATAATGAAGGAATGAGCTTCTATTTATAGGAAAATGGAATGCATAGTAACTAATCCATGAACGGTCCAGATTGATTACTTTAATCTGACGGTCCATATTTAAAGAAAAATCTTTTAAATAAAATATAATATATTCTATTTATAGAATAACTTTAATAAAGTATTCTGTTTTATATAAAAAGATGTTTCTGTTTTATTACGTTAATAATACGAATAAAACAAAACGTCATTATCGCTAAATAATTCATATTATTAACTGACAATAATGGAATCAAACTGAGTGACTTCTCACATCAGCATTAATAATTAATACCGTGTGCTACTATGCAACCACACGTATTACTGTACTTTTACTACCGAGTAGTTCAACAGTATCAACGGTAAAACTTCCGCCGTTATTTTTATAAAGTATTTTTGTCGTTTTCTCAATCCGACAATAATTCCGTTGTGGGTCCACCAATAATTGTACCGTCGTACGAATATTCTCCGATAAAAAGAATATTCCCCGACCAATCGAATATAATATGACAACTTGCATACTTTGCAAAATTTATAAATACTACCCATAACTATTATATCAAATCCACACAATAATATAAAAAAATTATTTCGAGAAAAATTAAATATTTATTCATAAAATCTGGGGTTTCACAATCTCCCCTCCTTATAGAATTTCGCCCTCGAAATTTACGTACGTACTTGGTATGCCGAACATGTGAGGATACCTTGACTTCACTTCAAATTCTAACTCTTGAGGTATAACCTTTAAGCATCGAATATGATCCTTCTTATCCAAGATGTTAACACGTATCTCCTCATATGTTAAATCTTTCGCTATCTCGTCCGGTTCTAAATTAATAATGTGGTTCGGGTCGTCCACATATTTACGTAACATCGATACGTAAAAAAAAAATGTTCTGAACACGCAACATACTTGGCGGTAAAACGAGTCTATAGGCCACAGTTCCTACTTCATCGAGGATTTCAAATGGGCCAATTAAATCGAGAGTTGAGATTTCCTCTCTTCGTCGATTCTTGCTTCTAGAATAACGCCCTCTTAAACCTTCTTCTTCACATTTATCAGCTCTTAGTATGTAGCTTGAGCGGCTTTAACTTTATCGATTAAAGTCGATTTTAATCGTATATTCGTTATCTTCACGTGGGTTCGAATATTCACACTTGTAACCGTATACGATCTTCTACACAACGCGTCAGCTACCACGTTCACTTTTCCACGATGTTATTGAATGGTACGATCGTAATCTTCAACAGCTCGAGCCAACGTCTTTGGCGCATAATACGTTCGTTTTAGTTGAAGAAATATTTGAGGGTTTAAGAAATAGGTTTTGTACTGGGGTCAATACAAAATTCAATTTTACACTCTGGGGTAGGCTAAGAAGTCTTCAAGAATACGTCAAGAAATTTATTAACAATAGAAATATCGTTCAAAACTGTGACCCTCATCCAAGACTTGGATAACACGTCACATTGATACCTATCAACTTGCCATCATCATTTACAACGTCTCCTACGGAAAGTCTAGCTTCGGTGCATTCCACACCAGGAAGTCAACAGCGAAAGGAACGTGGATTTTTACTTATGGCTTGATATGACAATGATTGACTTTAGTGGTTTGGTTACTTTGAATTTGCATAACAGGTTGGTTAGGAATATGAAAGCTAACAACCTTACGAGAAGCATGATGAGTAGTGAACCAATCGTTTCAAAAAAATCACATCAAAGGCAAGTATTTTCAAAGAGATAAGATCGACAGGTAACGTGAAAGTGTTGATTTGAACAAGATTTATAAGTAGTAGAGGTAACGAATGTTTCTCCCAACTGAGTTTAAACAGACATATCAAAGTCTAAGTTCTCCGGAATCAAATTTAATCGATGAGCGCAAGTAGGAGAAATAAAAGAATGGGTTGAACCGGTGTCAAATAAAGTATAGATTTCGTTAGAGTTTATGACTAACATACCCGTGATAATTTTATTCAGGTTCCTCGTCACGAAAAAAAACGCCCTCTCTTAAACTACTGGCTTTGGCTTTTCTGGGACGGTCTTTGGTGCCTCCATCCTATCTGAACTTGTCTTCGGTGAGCGACAAAATCGGGCTAAGTGACCTTCTCTTCCACAATTATAGCATGCTTTAGACGGCATCACGCAGTTTGGACTGATGTGTCCCTCCCCTCCGCATTTGAAGCATATGATAGGTGGTCGTTCTCCTTCCTTAACAACGGGTGCTGGTGCTGACGTCTTTCCATCATTGTTGAATCTCCTCTTCTTGAAATGCCCATTCTTATTATTTTGGCCCTGATTACCACCGAAGTGGTTACCATTTCTGGCCTGTTGATTCCCTCCATGCTTGTTGTCACCGCTTCGATGACTGCTTTCACTAGTATTATCATTTTTCCTACTGCTCTCTTTTGGTTGCGTTGACTCGTTATCGCGCTCCACTAACTGAGCCCTATTCACAACATCTGAATACAAACACAGTTTATGAGAAATAAGATGTTGACGTATCTCAGGTTTCAAACCTCGTAAAAACATTCGCGTCATTCGCTCTTCATTATCCACCAAGTGGGACGCAAACCGGGACAACTCAGCAAACTTGGCTTCGTACTGCGACACGGTCATGTTGTTTTGCTCTAACTTGATGAACTCCACCTCCTTCATGTGACGAATACTCTCGGGAAAATATTTGTCGTTAAACAGCTCTTGGAACTTCTCCCAGGACATCTTCAGTGCGGCAGGTTGAGTACGCTTTATCGATTCCCACCAGTAATCTGCCTCTCCTCGCAACATAAAGGCGGCAAAGGGAACCTTTTGCTCCTCGGAGCAACCCAAGACATCAAATATCTTGGTGATCTGCTTTATCCATGTTTCAGCTACAAGTGGTTTGGGTTCTCCCTTAAACTCCGGTGGTCCTAGCTCCTTGAATTGCTTAGCGGTGACCGTCCGAGAGTTATTTTGTTGTTGCATGAATTGCATAAAGTCTCTGACCATCCCATCATTCACCATTTCATCGGTGTTATTATTTTTATGAGGATTATTGTCCTCTGGTTGCACATTACCCTGAGCATTGATCATTGGTGATTCAATAGTCTCATGTGCTTCATTGTTTATCTCAACATTTTCGGATGCCATTTGCAAATACTGTAACAAAACAAGGGTTAATTAACATATAACATATTATCCATATACTTTGACCGACCAATTAAATACCAAATAAACTTAGGTAGGTCATACTAGCGAAGGAATTCCCCGTCTCTCCCCTCCTAGTTCTATTCTCACATCTTAGCCAGGGATCATATCCCTAAGCTCTGATACCAACTGTGACGCCCCCAAAATTAGGTATACGTCACCCATCTTGGGTCGTCAGATACATAGTACAGAATACGAATACAACTGATTAATACATCTGTCGTGTACAATACGACAAAACATAAACTGTGAGTTTGAATACAAATATTATCTTCTAGAGAGTATTCATACTCAAAAGGAGTCCTCATTACATTTATTAACACACTATTACATAGAATAGTGAGGACTACTAACTAATACTATCATTCGAACCATCACTCCGTTCCCCGACTTGCCCCAGCTACGTTCTCATTTCCTGAAGAGAACAGTGAAAGAAAGGGTGAGCTCAACTAGCCCAGTAAGAAATATTATGACTAAGATAATGCAGAATAAATTATCATTAGCCTTCAACAATGTTAAACTGATAAAATATAATAGACATCAAGTTTAACTGCAGCGGAACAAGCAATCCATTAAAAGAGTCAAGTAGAAAATAAACTCTACTATCTTTTATGATTTAAAAAGTTTTTCATCACTTTTATCGCTGAGACTCAGCTTAATAAAATAATCCACATCATCGAATCACCCCTGCACTACGGCCAAGGATATTCGTGTATTCATTAATGGTCATGATCATGCCAACAACTGTCCATCAATGCACTACGGGCCAATGAGGACTTTTACCACATCATTCGTAACATTTCGGTCATGATTACACCGAATAATCCCTGGTCATAATCATACCAAGTCCATCTATGCACTACGTGCCACGGATGACTTTCAACATTTTATAAACATGAGGATGATGACAATGATATAAGAATTCAATAAAACAAGTTCAAGAATTAATTTATCCAAGAATTAACAACGTCCAAATTGTCAACATGATACTACTTTGTGGAGTAAAATTCAAGAATGATCAGGAGAATATTTTCATGAATAGATACTAGATGAAGCGCAAATGTCAAGGATATTCCACAAATTTCATGGAGTATAGAAGTCAAAACTTAACCAACTGAGTATAATAAAGAATGGAATAACAAAAGAAATCACCATGCATGCGATAGACCGCACAGACAGGTTATTCCAACAGAATAATAAATAATGGAACCAGGTCCGGCGTAAACGCACAGACAGGATATTCCGACAGAATAATAAATGATGGAACCAGGTCCGGCGTAAACGCACAGACAGGATATTCCGACAGAATAATAAAGAACAGTATAATAAATAATGGAACCAGGTCCGGTGTAAAACACACAGACAGGATGTTCCAACAGAATAATAATAAAAACGGAACCAGGTCCGGTGTAAAACACACAGACAGGATATTCCAACAGAATAATAATAAAAACGGAACCAGGTCCGGTGTAAAACACACAGACAGGATATTCCAACAGAATAATAATAAAAACGGAACCAGGTCGGTGTAAAACACACAGACAGGATGTTCCAACAGAATAATAATAAAAACGGAACCAGGTCCGGTGTAAAAACACACGACAGGATGTTCCAACAGAATAATAATAAAAACGGAACCAGGTCCGGTGTAAAACACACAGACAGGATATTCCAACAGAATAATAATAAAAACGGAACCAGGTCCGGTGTAAAACACACAGACAGGATATTCCAACAGAATAATAATAAAAACGGAACCAGGTCCGGTGTAAAACACACAGACAGGATGTTCCAACAGAATAATAGAAGAATGTCACCAAGTATAGGGTATATCCGCGTATACAGGTTATTCCAACAGAATAATAAGAAATGGAATAACAACAGTTCTCTTCATGAATAAGAAAGAATAACACCCCTTACCGTAAAAGAACTGGATATAAGAGTAGTGAAGTAGCAGAAAACTTTTCTTCTATCTCTATATAGTCTCTCTCTATAGTTTCTCTCTCTAGAGTTCAGTGAATTCGTAAGAAAATAATGAAGGAATGAGCTTCTATTTATAGGAAAATGGAATGCATAGTAACTAATCCATGAACGGTCCAGATTGATTACTTTAATCTGACGGTCCATATTTAAAGAAAAATCTTTTAAATAAAATATAATATATTCTATTTATAGAATAACTTTAATAAAGTATTCTGTTTTATATAAAAAGATGTTTCTGTTTTATTACGTTAATAATACGAATAAAACAAAACGTCATTATCGCTAAATAATTCATATTATTAACTGACAATAATGGAATCAAACTGAGTGACTTCTCACATCAGCATTAATAATTAATACCGTGTGCTACTATGCAACCACACGTATTACTGTACTTTTACTACCGAGTAGTTCAACAGTATCAACGATAAAACTTCCGCCGTTATTTCAATAAAATATTTTTGTCGTTTTCTCAATCCAACAATAATTCTGTTGTGGGGTCCACCAATGATTGTACCGTCGTACAAATATTTCCCGCCTAATCGAATATTCCCCGTAAATAGTAACTCGTGAATAGTAACTCGTGAATAGTAACACGTGAATAGTAACTCGTGAATAGTAACACGTGAATAGTAACTCGTGAATAGTAACTCATGAATAGTAACTCGTGAACCCCACAACGGAATTATTGTCGGATTGAGAAAACGACAAAAATACTTTATGAAAATAACGGCGAAAGTTTTACCGTTGATATTGTTGAACTACTCGGTAGTAAAAGTACAGTAATACGCGTTGTTACATAGTAACACACGGTATTGATTATTAATGCTTATGTGAGAAGTCACTCAGTTTGATTCAATTATTGTCAGTTAATAATATGAATTATTTAGCGATAATGACGTTTTGTTTTATTCGTATTATTAACGTAATAAAACAGAAACATCTTTTTATATAAAACAGAATACTTTATTAAAGTTATTCTATAAATAGAATATATTATATTTTATTTAAAAGATTTTTCTTTAAATATGGACCGTCAGATTAAAGTAATCAATCTGGACCGTTCATGGATTAGTTACTATGCATTCCATTTTCCTATAAATAGAAGCTCATTCCTTCATTATTTTCTTACGAATTCACTGAACTCTAGAGAGAGAAACTATAGAGAGAAACTATAGAGAGAGAGAAGAAGAGTATTCTACTACTTAACTACTTCCTTACTTCAGCTCTTCTTTAAAACGGTAAGGGATATTATTCTTTCGTATTCAAGAAGAGAATTTCTGTTATTCCATTTCTTATTATTCTGTTGGAATAACCTGTATACGCGGATCTACCCTATACTTGGTGACATTCTTCTATTATTCTGTTGGAACATCCTGTCTGTGTGTTTTACACCGGACCTGGTTCCGTTTTTATTATTATTCTGTTGGAACATCCTGTCTGTGTGTTTTACACCGGACCTGGTTCCGTTTTATTATTATTCTGTTGGAATATCCTGTCTGTGTGTTTTACACCGGACCTGGTTCCATTATTTATTATACTGTTCTTTATTATTCTGTCGGAATATCCTGTCTGTGTGTTTTACACCGGACCTGGTTCCATTATTTATTATACTGTTATTTATTATTCTGTCGGAATATCCTGTCTGTGCGTTTACGCCGGACCTGGTTCCATTATTTATTATTCTGTTGGAATAACCTGTCTGTGCGGTCTATCGCATGCATGGTGATTTCTTTTGTTATTCCATTCTTTATTGTACTCAGTTGGTTAAGTTTTGACTTCTATACTCCATGAAATTAGTGGAATATCCTTGATATTTGCGCTTCATCTAGTATCTATTCATGAAAATATTCTCCTGATCATTCTTGAATTTTACTCCACAACGCAGTATCATGTTGACAATTTGGACGTTATTAATTCTTGGATAAATTAATTCTTGAACTTGTTTTATTGAATTCTTATATCATTGTCATCATCCTCATGTTTATAAAATGTTGAAAGTCATCTGTGGCATGTAGTGCATAGATGGACTTGGTATGATTATGACCAGGGATTATTCGGTATAATCATGACCGTAATGTTACGAACGATGTGGTAAAAGTCATCATTGGCCCGTAGTGCATTGATGGACAGTTGTTGGCATGATCATGACCATTAATGAATATACGAATATCCTTGGCCGTAGTGCAGGGGTGATTCGATGATGTGGATTATTTTATTAAGCTGAGTCTCAGCGATCACAGTGTTGGAAAATCTTTTAAATCATAAAAGATAGTAGAGTTTATCTTCTACTTGACTCGTTTAATGGATTGCTTGTTCCGCTGCAGTTAAACTTGATGTCTATTATATTTTATCAGTTTAACATTGTTGAAGGCTAATGATAATTTATTCTGCATTATCTTAGTCATAATATTTCTTACTGGGCTAGTTGAGCTCACCCTTTCTTTCACTGTTCTCTTCAGGAAATGAGAACGTAGCTGGGGCAAGTCGGGGAACGGAGTGATGGTTCGAATGATAGTATTAGTTAGTAGTCCTCACTATTATATGTTATAGTGTGTTAATAAATGTAATGAGGACTCCTTTTGAGTATGAATACTCTCTAGAAGATAATATTTGTATTCAAACTCACAGTTTATGATTTGTCGTATTGTACACGACAGATGTATTAATCAGTTGTATTTGTATTCTGTACTATGTATCTGACGACCCAAGATGGGTGATGTATACCTAATTTTGGGGGCGTCACACTGTGACGCCCCCAAAATTAGGTATACATTACCCATCTTGGGTCGTCAGATACAAAGTACTGAATACAATTACAACTTACTAATACAACTGTCGTATACAATACAACAAAACATAAACTGCGAGTTTGAATACAAATATTATATTCTAGAGAGTATTCATACTCAAAAGAAGTCCTCATTACATTTATTAACACACTATTACATAGAATAGTGAGGACTACTAACTAATACTATCATTCGAACCATCACTCCGTTTCCCGACTTGCCCCAGCTACGTTCTCATTTCCTGAAGAGAACAGTGAAAGAAAGGGTGGAGCTCAACTAGCCCAGTAAGAAATATTATGACTAAGATAATGCAGATAAATTATCATTAGCCTTCAACAATGTTAAACTGATTAAAATATAATAGACATCAAGTTTTAACTGTAGCGGAACAAGCAATCCATTAAAAGAGTCAAGTAGAAAATAAACTCTACTATCTTTTATGATTTAAAAAGTTTTTCATCACTTTTATCGCTGAGACTCAGCTTTATAAAATAATCCACATCATCGAATCACCCCTGCACTACGGCCAAGGATATTCGTGTATTCATTAATGGTCATGATCATGCCAACAACTGTCCATCAATGCACTACGGGCCAATGAGGACTTTTACCACATCATTCGTAACATTTCGGTCATGATTACACCGAATAATCCCTGGTCATAATCATACCAAGTCCATCTATGCACTACAGGCCACAGATGACTTTCAACAGAATATAAACATGAGGATGATGACAATGATATAAGAATTCAATAAAACAAGTTCAAGAATTAATTTATCCAAGAATTAACAACGTCCAAATTGTCAACATGAAACTACTTTGTGGAGTAAAATTCAAGAATGATCAGGAGAATATTTTCATGAATAGATACTAGATGAAGCGCAAATGTCAAGGATATTCCACAAAATTTCATGGGAGTATAGAAGTCAAAACTTAACCAACTGAGTATAATAAAGAATGGAATAACAAAAGAAATCACCATGCATGCGATAGACCGCACAGACAGGTTATTCCAACAGAATAATAAATAATGGAACCAGGTCCGGCGTAAACGCACAGACAGGATATTCCGACAGAATAATATAAAATGATGGAACCAGGTCCGGCGTAAACGCACAGACAGGATATTCCGACAGAATAATAAAGAACAGTATAATAAATAATGGAACCAGGTCCGTTGTAAAACACAAGACAGGATGTTCCAACAGAATCAATAAAAACGGAACCAGGTCCGGTGTAAAACACACAGACAGGATGTTCCAACAGAATAATAGAAGAATGTCACCAAGTATAGGGTAGATCCGCGTATACAGGTTATTCCACAGAATAATAAGAAATGGAATAACAACAGTTCTCTTCATGAATAAGAAAGAATAACACCCCTTACCGTTTTAAAGACGAGCTGAAATAAGGAAGTAGTTAAATAGCAGAATACTCTTCTTCTCTTTCTCTATAGTTTCTCTCTATAGTTTATCTCTCTAGAGTTCAGTGAATTCGTAAGAAAATAATGAAGGAATGAGCTGCTATTTATAGGAAAAATGGAATGCATAGTAACTAATCCATGAACGGTCCAGATTGATTACTTTAATCTGACGGTCCATATTTAAAGAAAAATTCTTTTAAATAAAATATAATATATTCTATTTATAGAATAACTTTAATAAAGTATTTTGTTTTATATAAAAAGATGTTTCTGTTTTATTACGTTAATAATACGAATAAAACAAACGTCATTATCGCTAAATAATTCATATTATTAACTGACAATAATGGAATCAAACTGAGTGTCTTCTCACATAAGCATTAATGATCAATACCGTGTGCTACTATGCAACCACACGTATTACTGTCCTTTTACTACCGAGTAGTTCAACAGTAACAATGGTAAAACTTCCGCCGTTATTTTTTTAAAAATTTTTTTGTCGTTTTCTCAATCCGACAATAATTCCGTTGTGGGGGTCCACCAATGATTGTGCCGTCGTACGAATATTCCCCGACATATAAAACAGAATACTTTATTAAAGTTATTCTATAATAGAATATATTATATTTTATTTAAAAGATTTTTCTTTAAATATGGACCGTCAGATTAAAGTAAATCAATCTGGACCGTTCATGGATTAGTTACTATGCATTCCATTTTCCTATAAATAGAAGCTCATTCCTTCATTTTTTCTTACGAATTCACTGAACTCTAGAGAGAGAAACTATAGAGAGAAATTATAGAGAGAAAGAAGAAGAGTATTCTGCTACTTCAATACTTCTATATTCAGTTCTTTTACGGTAAGGGGTGTTATTCTTTCTTATTCATGAAGAGAACTGTTTTATTCCATTTCTTATTATTCTGTTGGAATAACCTGTATACGCGGATATACCCTATACTTGGTGACATTCTTCTATTATTCTGTTGGAAACATCCTGTCTGTGTGTTTTACACCGGACCTGGTTCCGTTTTATTATTATTCTGTTGGAATATCCTGTCTGTGTGTTTTACACCGGACCTGGTTCCGTTTTTATTTATTATTCTGTTGGAATATCCTGTCTGTGTGTTTTACACCGGACCTGGTTCGTTTTTATTATTATTCTGTTGGAAACATCCTGTCTGTGTGTTTTACACCGGACCTGGTTCCGTTTTTTTATTATTCTGTTGGAACATCCTGTCTGTGTGTTTTACACCGGACCTGGTTCCGTTTTTATTTATTATTCTGTAGGAATATCCTGTCTGTGCGTTTACGCCGACCTGGTTCCATCATTTATTATTCTGTCGGAATATCCTGTCTGTGCGTTTACGCCGGACCTGGTTCCATTATTTATTATTCTGTTGGAATAACCTGTCTGTGCGGTCTATCGCATGCATGGTGATTTCTTTGTTATTCCATTCTTTATTATACTCAGTTGGTTAAGTTTTGACTTCTATACTCCATGAAATTTGTGGAATATCCTTGACATTTGCGCTTCATCTAGTATCTATTCATGAAAATATTCTCCTGATCATTCTTGAATTTTACTCCACAAAGTAGTATCATGTTGACAATTTGGACGTTGTTAATTCTTGGATAAATTAATTCTTGAACTTGTTTTATTGAATTCTTATATCATTGTCATCACCTCTTGTTTATATTCTGTTGAAAGTCATCTGTGGCCTGTAGTGCATAGATGGACTTGGTATGATTATGACCAGGGATTATTCGGTGTAATCATGACCGAAATGTTACGAATGATGTGGTAAAAGTCCTCATTGCCCGTAGTGCATTGATGGACAGTTGTTGGCATGATCATGACCATTAATGAATACACGAATATCCTTGGCCGTAGTGCAGGGGTGATTCGATGATGTGGATTATTTATTAATTAAGCTGAGTCTCAGCGATAAAGTGATGAAAACTTTTTAAATCATAAAAGATAGTAGAGTTTATTTTCTACTTGACTCTTTTAATGGATTGCTTGTTCCGCTGCAGTTAAACTTGATGTCTATTATATTTTATCAGTTTAACATTGTTGAAGGCTAATGATAATTTATTCTGCATTATCTTAGTCATAATATTTCTTACTGGGCTAGTTGAGCTCACCCTTTCTTTCACTGTTCTCTTCAGGAAATGAGAACGTAGCTGGGGCAAGTCGGGGAACGGAGTGATGGTTCGAATGATAGTATTAGTTAGTAGTCCTCACTATTCTATGTAATAGTGTGTTAATAAATGTAATGAGGACTCCTTTTGAGTATGAATACTCTCTAGAAGATAATATTTGTATTCAAACTCACAGTTTATGTTTTGTCGTATTGTACACGACAGATGTATTAATCAGTTGTATTCGTATTCTGTACTATGTATCTGAGACCCATCCAAAATTAGGTATACATCACCCATCTTGGGTCGCCAGATACATGGTACAGAAATTAAATACAACTTACTAATACAACTGTCGTATACAATACAACCAACATAAACTACGAGTTTGAATACAAATATTATATTCTAGAGAGTATTCATACTCAAAAGGAGTCCTCATTACATTTATTAACACACTATTACATAGAATAGTGAGGACTACTAACTAATACTATCATTCGAACCATCACTCCGTTTCCCGACTTGCCCCAGCTACGTTCTCATTTCCTGAAGAGAACAGTGAAAGAAAGGGTGAGCTCAACTAGCCCAGTAAGAAATATTATGACTAAGATAATGCAGAATAAATTATCATTAGCCTTCAACAATGTTAAACTGATAAAATATAATAGACATCAAGTTTAACTGCAGCGGAACAAGCAATCCATTAAACGAGTCAAGTAGAAGATAAACTCTACTATCTTTTATGATTTAAAAGATTTTCCAACACTGTGATCGCTGAGACTCAGCTTAATAAAATAATCCACATCATCGAATCACCCCTGCACTACGGCCAAGGATATTCGTATATTCATTAATGGTCATGATCATGCCAACAACTGTCCATCAATGCACTACGGGCCAATGATGACTTTTACCACATCGTTTGTAACATTACGGTCATGATTATACCGAATAATCCCTGGTCATAATCATACCAAGTCCATCTATGCACTACGTGCCACGGATGACTTTCAACATTTTATAAACATGAGGATGATGACAATGATATAAGAATTCAATAAAACAAGTTCAAGAATTAATTTATCCAAGAATTAACAACGTCCAAATTGTCAACATGATACTACTTTGTGGAGTAAAATTCAAGAATGATCAGGAGAATATTTTCATGAATAGATACTAGATGAAGCGCAAATGTCAAGGATATTCCACAAATTTCATGGAGTATAGAAGTCAAAACTTAACCAACTGAGTATAATAAAGAATGGAATAACAAAAGAAATCACCATGCATGCGATAGACCGCACAGACAGGTTATTCCAACAGAATAATAAATAATGGAACCAGGTCCGGCGTAAACGCACAGACAGGATATTCCGACAGAATAATAAATGATGGAACCAGGTCCGGCGTAAACGCACAGACAGGATATTCCGACAGAATAATAAAGAACAGTATAATAAATAATGGAACCAGGTCCGGTGTAAAACACACAGACAGGATGTTCCAACAGAATAATAATAAAAACGGAACCAGGTCCGGTGTAAAACACACAGACAGGATGTTCCAACAGAATAATAGAAGAATGTCACCAAGTATAGGGTATATCCGCGTATACAGGTTATTCCAACAGAATAATAAGAAATGGAATAACAACAGTTCTCTTCATGAATAAGAAAGAATAACACCCCTTACCGTAAAAGAACTGAATATAGAAGTATTGAAGTAGCAGAATACTCTTCTTCTTTCTCTCTATAATTTCTCTCTATAGTTTCTCTCTCTAGAGTTCAGTGAATTCGTAAGAAAATAATGAAGGAATGAGCTTCTATTTATAGGAAAATGGAATGCATAGTAACTAATCCATGAACGGTCCAGATTGATTTACTTTAATCTGACGGTCCATATTTAAAGAAAAATCTTTTAAATAAAATATAATATATTCTATTTATAGAATAACTTTAATAAAGTATTCTGTTTTATATAAAAAGATGTTTCTGTTTTATTACGTTAATAATACGAATAAAACAAAACGTCATTATCACTTTCTATTTTATATAAAAAGATGTTCTGTTTTATTACGTTAATAACAAAACGTCATCATCGTTATAATAATTCATATTATTAATCGACAATAATGGAATCAAACTGAGTGACTTCTCACATAATTATCAATAATCAATACCGTATGCTACTATGCAACCACACGTATTACTGTACTTTTACTACCGAGTAGTTCAACAGTATCAACGATAAAACTTCCGCCGTTATTTCAATAAAATATTTTTGTCGTTTTCTCAATCCAACAATAATTCTGTTGTGGGGTCCACCAATGATTGTACCGTCGTACAAATATTTCCCGCCTAATCGAATATTCCCCGTAAATAGTAACTCGTGAATAGTAACTCGTGAATAGTAACACGTGAATAGTAACTCGTGAATAGTAACACGTGAATAGTAACTCGTGAATAGTAACTCATGAATAGTAACTCGTGAATAGTAACTCGTGAATAGTAACTCATGAATAGTAACTCATGAATAGTAACTCATGAATAGTAACTCGTGAATAGTACTCTGACAAAAAGTGCCCCAAATATTCGAGTGAACAATATTAGAGTGAATAGTAACCGGGTATTTATGACAACTTATCTACTTTGAAAAATTTTCACATATCACCTTTAACTTTAACCTTTTATCAATTTAACCATTTATCAAAATAGAAAAATTGAATACTTTTATTTAATAAAATTCGGGGTCTCACAATCTCCCCTCCTTATGAAATTTCGCCCTCGAAATTAGGGTACGTACCTGGTATGACGAAGAGGTGAGGATACCTTGAATACCTCTATCGTTGAAAATATTAAATTCATCTTTGCAATACGGCCAAAGATATTTATTAACAATTCATGTTTGCACTACATGCCAACTGTATAACCAATAATCAACAGTTCATCTTTGCACTACAAGTCAAAGATATGCAACTGTAAAATCAATAATACTGAGACTCAGCTTAATAGTATCACGACCACGAATTATCCATGCACTGCGTGCCAAAGATAATCGTGTTTTCAATTACGGTCATGATTATATCGAACAATCCCTGGTCATAATCATACCAAGTCCATCAATGCACTACGGCCAAAGATGACTTTTACCACATCCATGAATTAATATTTCATTGCTGAGACTCAGCTCAATAATTAATCCACATCATCGAATCATCCCTGCACTACAGGCCAAGGATATTCTTTAGTATCACGACCACGAATTATCCATGCACTACGTGCCAAAGATAATCGTGTTTTCATCAACGGTCCTGATCATGCCATAAAACAATTCATCTTTGCATTACGGCCAAAGAGAATCCATAGCCATAATCATACCAAAAACTGTCCATCAATGCACTACGGGCCAATGAGGACTTTTTTTCCACATCATTTATAACATTACGGTTATGATTATACCGAATAATCCTTGGTCATAATCATACCAAGTCCATCTATGCACTACAGGCCACAGATGACTTTCAACACAATATACGCATGAGGATCATGACAATGATATAAAGAATCAATAAAATGAGATAAAGGATAAATATTAAACATTTATAATATAATTTATCCAGGGTTCAAGAGTATCCCAATGTTATCAATCACTTAATAATCTCATAATCTAATATCATTAATATTATAACAATATTTTAATCATTTCTTAAACTTAAAAAAAAAATTATTTCAATTGTTTATGCTTTACCATATAATGCATTTAATCATTCAAAAATTCTATACTCATAAAATATCATCACCAATGGTCAAATCCCTCATTAAAAAAAAATATGCATATACTCTATATAGGATTTCCTAGCCATAAAATCCTATTTTCCAATTTTGTTACTTCACATAACATATTTAACTCATTTACTCATAACAAGATCATTTTCATGAAAAATACCAAATCAGTTCCAAAAATATTTCTATTCTGGGATTTAGCATAATATAGTCCCATAATGAAAATATATTTTTCTCAAAATTTTTACTAATACAACTGTCGTATACAATACAACCAACATAAACTACGAGTTTGAATACAAATATTATATTCTAGAGAGTATTCATACTCAAAAGGAGTCCTCATTACATTTATTAACACACTATTACATAGAATAGTGAGGACTACTAACTAATACTATCATTCGAACCATCACTCCGTTTCCCGACTTGCCCCAGCTACGTTCTCATTTCCTGAAGAGAACAGTGAAAGAAAGGGTGAGCTCAACTAGCCCAGTAAG